>NW_019379927.1:1605246-1622220 GCF_000648655.2 Copidosoma floridanum
TATATATATCGTCCCTTGCCTAGAAGCCGTACCAACCATCAATACTGTAATGTATTGAGCTTATGAATATGAGAAGGCTCTGTGTAATACCAATACATGTGAACTGACTCTATACGAGTGATTGATCCGTGCCAAAATACAGACCAGTTAGTATATGATAAGACGGCTAGGCGTACGGTTCGCACGCCTTATAAGAGATGTATAATCCACTGAGCTTTACAGTGTATCAGAACCTTATATTATAATAAATTACAGAATAAACGTTATCCATTAAACTGCAATCAGTGTGTTTCATTATGTCACCTGTCGAGACACCATAATTTTGGCGACGAGGATGAACGTGAAAAGCTCAAGTGATTTGCAATATTAAAATGGAAGGTGCAATGCAAATGGAACCAAACAGAGGAAAGCTTTCGCAACTGCAAGTAACAGATTTGAGCAAAGAAGAAATAATACAGTTATTAAGTGATTTTTCAGTAGAAGAAATATTAAATCACGTAACGTTAAACAAATTGAAAAAAGTAATGAATAAATCAAACAATCAGATTTACAAAAAAGGTCACATAAAATGCCAACTGTCTCAACAGTAGACAATTTTCAAGAAGCCAGTACTAGTAAATCGGGCACCACAACACAAACAAGCTCTAATGATAATACTGTAACTTCCGAAAGAGACAGTGACTCAATATCAAGTAAAGGTTCACGTTTGGAAACAAGAAGTGACATAGGGGACAATTGGGAATTCATTCCACAAAAAGAAACTTGGGACGATTATATCGAACGTGTCGCACAATTTATAACTAAAAGTGGTGTTATAACATTTAAAATAATGTAAGATTTGTGTGCGCCGACCAAACTAATTGAGAAAAAATTTGACGTCGTTATAAAAATTGTCAAAGAATTTCATAATCTAAAAAAGAATGAAGTTATGGAACGCTGTAATTTTCATAACGCCAGACAAGCCCTGAACAAGTCTATAGCAAAATTTGTGAAACTTCTCAAAGACCTTGCTATAAACTGCAACTTCAAGGATTTAGAAGACACACTTAAAGACAGATTTTCTTGTGGACTGGCTGATAAAGAAACTAAAGTGTAATTGTTCAGTCAAGAAAAATTAACATTTGATTCGGTGGTTAAAATAGCGTTGACAAGAGAAGCGGCCGTCCAAAATGCAGCAAAAACATTAAATCGTCTCAGCACGGAAAATTCGATAAACGCGATGCGCACCACGAGAAGGTAAAGAAATCATCACAACAATGAAGAATGAGAAGGTACAAAAGTAGGTAACTTCAGGAACGTAAACTATCAGCGAAGAACGAAAATAGTCTGTCAGTGTTGCAGGTTTTTCGGGCACGAGATACGTAACTGCCGATTGAATCATTTGAGTTGTAATTTTTGTAAAAAACAGGGCCATCCGGAAAGAGTATGTAAAAAAAATTCGGTCATGAAGCGATGGATAAATTTGCAAACGAAAATAAAAATAAAAACACGTCTCAAAGTAAATGTCATAAACTAGCATCGGTAGAAAAAAATAAAACCGATTCAGGCACTGAATCCGATACAGAAAGCAAAAAATCATTCACGAAAGAGTTTTTTGGAATTTTAAAAAGCGAAATTATAGATCACGAAAAAATATTTAAAATTAAAGCTAAACCACTTTGTTTCAAAATTCGAGTAAATAATGTTATTGTAACGATGGAAGTCGACACTGGCTCTTATATAACAGTGATCTCTAACAAAGACAAAAGAAAATATTTTCCAAACGAAGCAATGCGAGAGAACTTACAATTAACTAGCTACGGCAATATTCAATTGAAACCGCTTGGCATCTTAACTGTAAACGTCGACTTTAACGGTAGATCAGAAAAGGTGGATATGTATATTATGGAAGGCAATGATCCAATCTTAATGGGAAGACAATGGTTGAAAATTTTTAATTTATGGCCTTCGAGTATTTTTAGACTTTAGTAAGGTTTTAGACTTTACTACAAAAAATATACAGAGACAGAAGGCAGAAAAATTTCCCATATTGGTCTCTGATACACAGGGTACCTTTTATGGGAGAAAGATTAGTCTAGTCTTCAAGGAAAATGTCAAACCGATTCAATTGAAGCCGTATCACGCGCCTTTCGCATTGCTACCAAAAATCTCAGCAGAAATAGACAGATTGGTAGAAGCTGGTAATCTTGAGCCGGTATCAGTAAGCAAATGGGCAACCCCTATCACAACAGTTTAAAAAAAAATGGTGAAGTAAGAATTTGCGGAAATTTTAAATTAAGGGTAAACCTTTAAATTGTAGTTAAACGCTACTCTATGCCGCTCAAGGAAAAAATTTTTTACACACTCAGAGTGGGTACTAAATGGTCACAAATAGACCTTAAACACGCCTTCATACAATTTGAAGTAGATGAACAATCTAGGGAGGCGTTAACTATTATTACGCACAAGGGATTGTTGCGCTATAGAAAACTTGGTGAACGAATATCAACGAGTCATGCTAAAAGCCAAGATATATTAGAAGACATTTTGAAAGGCATCAAATTTACTGAAATATATATTGATAATATTTATTGCACAGGCCGTACTGACTCCAAACACCAAGAAATTTTAAGTGAAACCTTATTGAGACTGCAAGAAGCAGGGTTAAGAGTAAATTCAAAAAAATGTGATTTTTTTAAAGTGAAATCGAAATCCTTGGCTGTGTACTCAATGAAACGAGCTTAAAGAAAAGTAATTCGAAAATAAATGCAATTAATACAATTCCGATACCGCAAAATCAAAAAGAGCTGTCAGCCTTTTTAGGCCTATTAAATTTTTATGAGCGTTTTCTTAAAGACGGGGCGAAACATGTAAAACCGTTGTACAAAGCTCTAAAAGAGAAAAAATTTGCCTGGACAGACGAATGCCAGATGGGGTTTGATTGGATCAAAAAAGAAATTACTTCAGAAAAGATACTAGTACTTTATAATTCTAAAGTGAAACTAGTCCTGGCGTGCGATGCTAGCTTTCGCAGTTTGTCAGCAGTACTGTCGCACAGGTATAATGACAGCACTGAGAAACCCATAGCTTCCACGTCTAAAATTACACCCAAAAGTGAACTTCATTGGGTAATTATAGATAAAAAAGCAGGCCCTATCATTTTCGGATAAAAAAAATTCTATCAACATATTTATGGCAACAATATAGTTTTGAAAACAGATCACGAATCTTTGAAATTCATTATTGGAACATAAAATGTAAACACCATGCTTCACTGTCGGCTCCAGAGGTGGGCATGTTTTTTATCGACATATACATATACAATTGATATTGTAAGATTAAAGACAAACGGCAACTGCGACGCAGTCTCAAGATTACTGGTGGAAGACAGAACAAAAGTATTCGAATCTGAGTATAGTAGCCTAAATTATGTCAAAGAAGGGTTAGAAATCTTCGATTTCTCTGTTATATCTACTAACACTGTAAGGGACAAAATTTTAACAAGAATTATTCAATTTGTTCAAACCACCTGGATCAGGCACGACGAATTAAACGAATTGGAAAAAAATTTTACTTTAAAAGGAACGAATTAATCATCGAGAAAAATTGCTTGTTTTGGAATAAAGGAATAGTTATCCCAGAAAAATTACAAAATAGAATATTAAAAGATTTACATTCATCGCACCGGGGTATGGTTAAAATAAAACAGATTGCGAGAAATTATTTCTGATGGCTGAACTTAGATGACGACATCAAAGTCGTCGCCAGTTCGTGCAAAGTATGCTTGTGATTACGACCGGATCCCCCAAAGGCTGCACTTACACCTTAGCCTTAGCCTGATCGACCGTGGACTCGTATACATGTCGATTTTTTGGGGCCATTTTACAATTGCATGTTTTTGGTAATTGTTGATGCTCATTCGAAGTGGCCTGAAGCTATAAACATGAAAACAAATACAACTTAAAAAAATCTGATTACAGTATTGGACGAAACTTTTAGTCTGTATGAAACTTTAGGTCAGCGATAATGGTCCTCAGTTTACGAGTGCAAAATTCGGGTCGTACGTTAAGTACTGTAAAATCAAGCATACGTTTTCACCACCATTTCACCCAGTCACAAACGGTGTGGCTGAGAACTTTGTCTGAACTTTTAAAGATAAAGTCGATAAAATGATCAAAGACAGTAACACGCTGGAATTTTCCGTAAACCGATTTTTAAGCGATTATAGAAACACAGAACATTGTACAACAACGAGCCCAAATGATATTTACTAGAAATCTGCGCAACCACTTCGACTTACTCAAACCAAATGTTACACAGATCGTAGAGTACAATCAATACAAACAAAAAAAATGTAAACACGGATCGCGCAATGTGAATTTCTCTGTAGGAGACGTAGTGTATGCTAACGATTACAGAAAAGATACCCAAAAGCGTACCGAGGCAACTATAAAGAAAGTATTGTCCCCGGTTTGTTATGAAATAGAATTTAAAGACGTGTCGATCAGCAAACGCCATTTAAACCAAATTATTAAAGCTGATAATACTAACAATCCAAAAAGAGGGGTTATAGAAAAATTAAAAATCAAAAACGAAAAACCTTTTACACAAAAGCGGCCCTCCTTCGAAGGAAATATTTTACGTAGATCAGCAAGGCTTCGCGATAAATTAAAGGATACCTCTAAACTAGAAAGAGAGAAATTGTCATGTATTGAGCTCGTGAATATGAGAACGCTCTGTGCAATACCAATGCATGTAAACTGATTCTATACGAGCGATTGACCCACGCCGAAACACAGGCCAGTTAGTATACAATAAGACGGCTAGGTGTACGGTTCGCACGCCTCATAAGAGATATAGAAGCCGCTCAGCTCTACAGCGTATCAGAACCTTGTATTATATTATATTACAGAATAAACGTTGTCCATTAAACTGCAACCAGTGTGTTTAATTATGTCATCTTTCGAGACACCACAAATACCAATCCTCGATCAATCCGTTGCCTGCTCGCCAACACTTTCTGCTCCCTAACTTCACTCCCGCCAAATTCAACATCTGTCCTGACCCTGTAAGTTGTACTTTTGCTAGAAATATGTTAATTTAATTCATCTTCACTCCCTGACACACCTCCAATTTTACCTATGATTATTGATTCAATAGTTTTCATTAGTGATTCAAGTGGTTTTTTGATTTAAGGACATTCTTCACATAGTTTGTGGGGGAAAGTTCAGAGAAATGACAGGAACGCTAATGTGTAGAGTAAAGCTGGCAATTCTTTTTCTCATGTGGATGTATTCATATACATGCTTTCATGCACACCACATCCCCTCTTTCTAAATCCATTCAAAATTTTACTTGTGGGTCTATTTGAAAATTCAATAGGTTTTTCTCCACGTAATCTTTTGTACCCAAAAAATTAGGAGATTCTTACAAATCATATAAATAATTTTTTATGTAATTTTTTCATGTGATTATATGTTAAATATTCATTTTTTTTATGTATCATGTATAAAATACTGGTACAGTCAAACGAGCTGCAACGTCCGTGGGTATTTTTTATGCTATTTCAATGTACGTTTGACGTTTGAATAATATATGTCCAAAAAACCCACGTGTGATGAACGTCTTGAAGGGACATTCACTGGCATGTAATACTACTCTATCGAAGTAAACTATATTACAGGATGATTTTTCTCAATTTTTTTTATACAATTATATTTTCAGTATTAAATATGGACAAAAAATAAGTGTGGGATCGTACGTGATAGATATGAGCGTGACGTTACAGGTGTAATCAGCATAGGCAATAGAATGTTGTTCTAAAATCACCGGAAGATTCGATGAAAGTGCACAGTCTTGGACTGGTCAGCCTGTATATTATTTTTATTGTATTGTGCCGTAATATGTTGTTTATAATCATTAACTCATTATATATTAGTTAAAATCACACCCAATCAACGTAGGTATACTCATTCCCACGATACTTATCATAATTATAATAATTGCACCACCTTCGTACACAATATTGTTTCATAGAAGGTATTGTTATACTCAAAATTATATTGTTTGCCATATAATTTTATAGAAGTATAACTTCATACTTGGCTACCCAAGAACCCACTGTCCACTGGTTTTTATTAATAAAAATTTTGAATCTTGAAATATTTGAAATTAAAACATGAATTTATTTAACAACTAAGTCATCTGTTATCTGATGATTTAATGAATTAAGTATAGCATAATTAAAAAAGAGCTATAATAACCACGGACTCGATACTATGTCAAATATATTTACTTGGAAGTAGTGGATTAATAATGTTACACTTAATAATACTTAAATTCATATATTTACTAACAAAAATAAAAATTATTTAAGATTACAAAATCTCCTCTCTTGATACCGCGAGAGACTCTACGAGGGCGTGCGCGCGCGGCAACGGCCATGTTCTGTCTGCCTAACTGTATCACTGTACAAAGTACATATACATATCGTTTTGCACTCATAGTGTTTATGCCGCACAATAGATGTCAGTAGTTGTTGCAACACTTTGGCCCGTCAAAATAAACCCCCACCACCTGAGTAGGACCCTGCTTGGATGGGTCTAAAGTATTGCATATAAGTGTTTATGAGATGGTACGACGGGTCGGAGGGAGTAAAAAAAATCTTGTCGAGCGGAGGGGAGAACATACGAGATCTTGACGTTGTAGAGAAGAAAAGAGAGAGAGGAGAGAATCCACTCTGCCTGTAGTTTTAAGTAAGAGCTTGCTTATATGGGTCTGACCAGACTATTTTATCGCCCCCCCTCTCTCTCTCTCTCTCTCTCTCTGTATCTGCTACCATTGGTACATATACTATAAAACCGTGGCTGGTTCGCGGATCACTGAAACGAACTGATTGATCGCGCCATTCACCTCTTTGTACTAGCTCAGTATAAGCGATCGTGGTCTCGGGATCAATACATGGAGGTCACACCGTGGGCATTTAAAATCTTATAAAATTTTTGAGACCTGTACAACTACAATTTATTATTAATTGTTGTTATTCATTATTAGTTAACAGTTTCATTTTATCATATGTCTTATGTATTAGGCATCATACAAAAAAAATTTACATAATACTTCGATAATTTGACAGTTTTTATACATTTTTATTTACTTCACGGTTTCATATATAATTTTGACACATAACACACTGTATAGTCTGTGACAATTAGTGAGAAACGATAAGCAAACCAGCAACTTATACTCATACATCAATCCACAAAAATTTTAATCACCCACTATAATGATAATAAAAGAATTCTGCGTAGTACAAAGTATATTATTTTTCAATTACTACTATTCATTATCCAAGCATGTGTTACAGGATAAATTAATTAGAGCGTATATCTCAATACATGCAGTATAAATTTTTTTTTTCAACGTTGCAGTAAACGTTTACTATATTCTACATTTGAACTACAGCTCTAATCTACGACCAATAATATTTTCATAATATTCTAGTCTTGCAGAATTAATATTTATCCAACGAAGTTCGTAATGCTTGTAGCAATGTACAAAATATTTTGATTAGCTGCGATGATTGCGACATTTGAGAATATATTTTGAAGCGAAGCTTTTCATGGGACGTTCGGGATCTCGGCTTGGAGAGTGTCTCTCAAAAAATGAAATAACTTTGCGACATGGTCAAGTAGTCTCTCCCTTCTACCTCCAGTGGCTGTGAACTGTACCTATACATATACAGTACAGTTCTGCTGCTGCTGCTGCTGCTGTTGACTGGCGAGCAGCTCGCCAAGCGGGCCTCTATACTATATTATATAATCCACTCACATTCATAATTCAGCCGACCCGTGCATACATGTATACATATGTATGCAGCAATAGTGCAGATACTGCAACCATTGCAAGTCTACACCTATACACGAAGAGAAATCCGTATCAGAAATACGGAAATAAAATATCCTGATGCGTTGTCAAACGCTTGCATGCACGGACAATTACATGTAAATGTATCCGTAGCACCTGTATAATAGTATGAGTCGTCATGGTACAGCGTTTGCTTGACCGTGTGGAAGCAGACAAAGCTTGACTCAGCTCTACTACTGTATATACATACAGCGTTTACTCCTCACTGCACATAAGGTAAATGTCCCTATTCATGGAAGATGAAAATTCATGTATTTGTTATGCATCATATTTGATAAAAAAAATTGTGGTGGTTGTATAATTTAATTATCTTTATGAATTGACAAGAAACTGTCATTATATATACAATAAATGACTAATTTTTAAGATAATTCGATAAAGAGGGACACAGTCGAACATAATCTATCTTTAGAACTGTACATATTATGGTATCAAACTTCAACGAGTAATTTCTAAAATTCTGATGAACAAATAAATGTTAAATATAGTTATGAACATTTTGGTCTTATAATCTTTTTATAAACAAAGTAATTCAACAATAGAGAACTGTATTAAAACATTAAAATAATAATTGTAAATTTATAGCGCATTATTTTTTCTTTGTCGATGAGCTGCTTCACAAAGTGGTATCGTACATTGATATGCTTGGTCCAAGGAGAGAAGTTGGCGTTCTTGCTGAGATCAATCGCCCCCTTGTTGTCGCACATGAGGATCACGGGTTTTGGTGATTGAATCTTAAGTTTTGCCTTGGTCGACCGTCTTTTGCTTACGAATGTTCCAGCTGATCGCCCCGAACCACAGCAAGAAAACATGACCTGTTCTTGACCTGGGATCTGTCTGGTCTGACTTCCAACAGACATCGCTGTAGCCTGTTAAATTCTCTCCAGAGCCTCTTTGATATGTTATGCTGGGGTCTCTAGGCCCTGGCAGATAACTCAGGATCCTCTTGACTGCGGCTCAGTGCTGTCGGCTGAAATTGTCGCCGAAGCGAATTACTGTGTTAACTATTTGTACGATATCTGGCCTCGTCACGTGCACGAGTAACAGCAAGCAACCAACTGCCTTTCGGTATGGAAATTGCGTCAGTTGGTTAATTTCGTCCGCAGAGCCTGGTGACGGCTTTTCTTCTAACGTGCCCCCTGTCACCATGAAAGTCGATGCGGTTTTGCAGTCCTGAATATTAAACATCTTGAGCATTTTGTTGACGTATTTGTTTTAGTCAATCTTAAGCATTCTCTTTTCCTTGTCGTGTGTGACGTCATGATGAGATCGTCGACAAACACGGCTACGATGAACGCAACACTTTCTTGAGGATAAATGTAGACTGATGTGTCAAGCTCGCATTATACGAGGCTCATGCCTGTGGGAAGGCTATGAAATTTTTGTTCCAGATCCTGCTTCTCTGTTAGAGGCCGTACACGGCCTTTTTCAGCCTGTACACCTTATGTGGGTTGTCCTTATTGACGAATCCTTCGAGCTACAGCATTTAAATCTCGTCTTTGAAATCACCGTGAAGGAAAGCTGCTTTTACGTCTAAATGCTCTATGTTGAGGTCACGCTCTACTGCGTAAAGGAAGAGCAGTCTCAACGTGGTGAACCTTACGACGGGCGAGTATGTGTCGCCGAAGTTCACTTCAGCTTTTTGGCTGTAGCTCTTGTCTTTTAGCCGATCTTTGTAGCGTGTTGTTTCGTCTACGTTGGCCTTCTTCTTAAACAATCATTTGCATCCAACGATGTTTCCCCAGGTGGGTGGGTCGCTCAAAGTCCAGGTATTATTCATCTGGATCGCCTCGATTTCCTTCTTAATGGAACCTAGCTTCTCTTTTCACTCAAGCTCAGAGCATCCTCGAAGCTGCTGAATTCACTTAATCCGACGACTGCCGAGTAAACCTGGTATTTGTCCAGACGTCTCGGGCGGTGTCTCGGATGTTGAGTTTTCCTTGGCGGGGCTTCAAACTCTGTATGCGATAACTCCAGATCAGTCTGGACGTCGTCCTTGGTACAGTCATCTAAGCTCGGAAATTCTATGAGCATCTGTATCTTCCTTAGTGGGAACTCATCCTCATATAACGTTACATCTCGAACTTGCTAAAACTTGCCCAAGGGCTCCCGTAATCTGTAGCTACGTTGGGACGAAGGGTATCCTACGGATAAACATTCAGTCGCTCTCGAGTCCATCTTACCTCGTGCTTGCCCGGGAATCAGCCCAAATGCACGGCAGCCAAAGGTAGACAAGTCGGGCCTGTGGTTGGCCCAGAAGTCCTGGCTCAGTCCAGACTGCAGCAACATGCACCGCGTCTTGTCCAAAAGCGTATGGCTTAGCCTTTCGGCCCTGCCGTTCTGCTGCAAGCTGTAGGAGATCGTCGTTTCATGCCTAACGCCTAATGCTAAAGTAAGTGGGTAGCCGAAAAAGTCAAGGTGGCTGTTAGAGTAGGTTATATCGTTAAAAATGTTTTTGAAATATATGAGTATCAGATAACATAGTACAGTCAAGAAACGAACACAAACGGATTATTTGTACATTATATTAATTAATTTTTTAAACACAAAACACTAGCTTCGGGGTACCCACCTACCTGTATGTATAATGAGAAAAAGGAGACCTGTATCGACGAAATTCGTAGAACTGAAGGAATAAATCTCGACAAAAATGAAATAGGCCTTAATGCTGGCTTAAGGTCCGTCGCAAAATTATTACTCAATTCTTTGTGGGGTAAATTTGGTCAACGTGAAAATTTGACAAAGACTGAGGTGGTGACGGCTCCAGACAGATTAATAGAATTACTTACGAGTGCAGAATTCGATGTAAGTAGTGCTTTTCCCGTCAACGATGATACATGATACGTTAACTGGAATTATAAGACTGAGACCTTAACGTCGTTACCGTCAAGTAATGTCGTGGTCATTGCTTTTGTGACAGCACAAGCACGCTTAAAGCTTTTCATGTATCTGCATTTTCTAGGAGAACGTGCTCTACATTATGACACGGATTCTGTTTTTTATTTTTCCCAAGAAAGACTGGACGATTTACCTATTGGCATAACTTGGCAGTCTCACTGACAAATTGGCTAATAAAGTAGTTGGCACATACATTTCTTCGTTTTTACCCGGTGGACCAAAGTTTTACGCATATAAGATTAAAAAGCCCCATGGTAGTAAAGATTATGTTTTGCAAATTGAAAGGTATCAATTAAACTACTGTTGAATATACAATTTATTTCGCGCATTTGCCCCTACCATATTATATGTAGAGAAAGGTCTCATATTTTACCGCCCATATGTGACGCCACGTAAACAACTTGATTTTGATGTCGCGTCGCGTACTCCTTTATAATACATTTTCATACTTCAGTTCGCTGTTACCCGACCAACAGGTAACACGTATTCTCTCTTTCTCTTTGAATAAATGATTTCACTATAAGCCTGCCTACGTCTCCTTTAATTCTAAGAGGTTATGGGCCCAGGTAACGCGCAAAAGAGACTTATCTTAAGAGACGCGAGTCTTTAGATAACGAGACGGTGAAGACAGAAAGAGAAAGAACAGTTGCAGCCAACAAGCAAAAATGGCGGACATCACATCTTACACAGCGCGATTCGAAATGCTATCCAGGCACAATTACGACACCTGGAAAATCCAAACGGAAGCATTGCTCGTCAAGAACGGTACATGGAAGTTCGTCTCTGGTGAATCAACGGAGCCGAAAATCGAAGGTACAGCGGAGGCACAGACCATAGCTCGAACAGCACGAGCGCAGTGGCTAGCCGAAGACCGAAAGGCGAAAGCAGACATTAAATTGTCGATAAAGCCATCGGAGCTGAAACAAACCAGAGGCTGCGTCACATCGAAGGACGTCTGGCAGAAAATCGAGAATGTTTACGCATCCAAGGGACCGGCTCGAAAAGCCACACTCCTCAAAAGACTCACACAGATGCGTATGCAGGTGGGTGCAGATCTTAAAGAGCATCTGAGCGACTTCTTCGACAGCGTGGTCAAGCTTGAAGCCATGAAGATTCAAGTAAACGGCGAGCTTCTATCCATTTTGCTGCTATACATCCTCCCGAGCAGCTTCGAAAATTTTAGGTGCGCGATCGAGTCACCTGACGCCTTGCCCGATGCCGAGTCGCTCAAGATAGAAGCAATCGAAGAGTACACCGCCAGGCAGCAAAAAGGCGACGTCATCAGCGCCATGTTTGCACAGTCCAAGAAGAAGCCCAACCAAAACAAAGGCGAGAAAAAGGACGACGCCGGCGCAAATACATCAGGCAAGAACAGGAAAAAGTACAAGTGTGGTTTCTGCAAAAAAACGGGACACAAAGAAGCCGACTGCTGCGCCAAAAAAGCACACGCTAAGCCAGTGGAGACAGAGAAAGCAAATGTCTGTTTTACGGCGCAGGCCCAAGAGACGAGCGCGATAAATACCTGGTGCATGGACAGCGGTTGCACTTCGCACTTATGTGACACCAAGGATGCTTTCTCCAACCTCAAAGCTGTAAATGACCAACTCAGACTCGCCAGCGACGCCACTACGGTCGTAAAAGCGAAAGGTGATGTCAGAGTGAACGTCAGTAATAACGTGTATGAAACAATGACTTTAAAAGACGCGCTTTACGTCCCTAACCTTCGAACTAACCTGCTGTCAGTCGCTAAGATCGTCGACGCAGGCAACGAGATTGTTTTTAAGAATAACTGCGCAGAAGTAAGAGATGCGAACGGAAACGTGACGATCGTCGCTGATAGTGTCGGAAATTTGTTCTGCATAGGTGGAAACATCGAGTCGTGTACACTGGCGAAGCCTCTCCTGGCGGACGTCTGGCATCGTCGACTCAGGCACTTGAACGTGCAAGACATGGCTTTGATGAAACAGAGTGACTGCGTAGAGGGTCTCGACTTTCAATCCAACAACAGTCATGATCCGTGCGAAATATGCCTCGCAGGTAAGATGACCAGTCACGCTTTCTCTAGCCGAAAAAGCTCTGCTGACGAGCTGCTGGAGCTCGTTCACTCTGACGTATGCGGACCGATGCGAAACGCCACCATGGCAGGCAATCGCTGGTTCATCACATTTATCGACGACAAGAGTCGATGGTGTGCAATCTACTTCATGAAGAACAAAAGTGAAGCCGCCGAAAAATTTCAAGAATACAAAAATTATGCTGAAAACCAAACAGGCAGGAAAATTAAGGCGCTCCAGTCTGACAACGGACGCCAATACGCGAATAACGCCCTCAAGAAAATACTCACGGACAACGGCATTCAGCATCGCACCACAGTTCCCCACACACCTCAACAGAACTGTGTGGTCG
Source organism: Copidosoma floridanum (assembly GCF_000648655.2). Next base: position 1,618,456 of record NW_019379927.1, read on the forward strand.
AACGCAAGAATCGAACGCTCGTCGAAATTGCGAGGTGCATGCTGACTGAGTCGGGCTTGCCGCCTTCGTTCTGGGCAGAGGCTATCGCAACGGCCAACTATGTGCGTAATCGATGCCCGACGAAAGCCATTTCTCACGGCACGCCGTATCAGATCTGGAATGGCAAACGCCCTAACATCGCACATATGCAACCTTTCGGATGCAGAGCGTATGTACTTGATAAATCACCAACCAAAGGTAAATTCGATGCCAAAGGGACCCCCGGAAAATTTGTTGGTTATACGGAAACGGCAACTACTTATCGCATCTGGATACCGAGCGAACACAAAGTTTTCAACTCGAGAGACGTGAAGTTTTTACCAGGCGCCGATCCATATGATGAAGTCAAGCTGACTGACAAAGCTGAGGCCTTCTGTGACTACCTGGACATCGAACTCCATTTCCGAGACAACTCCAAAGCCAGACAAAATGATCGTAAGCACGGGGACACGCCGGACGAGGAGGCACCTTTCCGTGGATTCAGCAGAGACGAGATTCATGCCAGATCTCTTTCCAGCGCCGTTATCGCGGATTTAATCCACCGGAGCAACGTCCAGTCGAGCACATACGAGGAACCACCCAAATCGGACAACATGGAGCCCCACGCAGCGGAGAACGGGGACGTTAACGCAGTGGAGAACGACAGTCCAAGGATGGGCTGCTTCGCCATGGTCACCACTGAGATTCCATTGACAGACGCCATCAATGGACCAGACAGCTCCGGGCGGCTTGACGCTATCCACGAGGAGACGAAGAGCCTCGTTAGCAACGACACTTGGGAACTCATCGAAAAGCCAGCGATCGGTAGAGTGCTTGGCTGCAGGACAATCCTACGAAACGAATTCGGGGCAGATGGCTCGCTAATACGCCGAAAGGCAAGAGTCGTCGCTCAAGATTTTTCTCAAGTGCCAGGAGTGGATTTTATCGAGACTTTCGCTCCAGTCGCCAGACACGAGTCTTTGAGACTGCTTCTCTCCCTGTCTGTCAAGTACGACCTAAACGTCTCTCAGCTAGACGTCGCCACCGTTTACCTGCACGGTAATACTACTGTGCACGTGAAGACCCCAGAATTGCTCGAGGTGACGCTGACGAAGATGGTGAAGGCGGAGAAGGACCCTGACTTGGCGGAGAAAGCCACAGTCATGCTGCGAGACCTGCAATCTGGAGACAAGGTATGCAGACTCAATAAAGCGATTTACGGACTTCGACAAGCCGGACGCCAGCGGCATAAGAAGCTGCGCGAGAAGCTCAAACGCATCGGACTTGTCGGCACCAACTCTGATCCTTGCGTCTACACCGACAATCGGGTAAGTGGCAATACTTTAGTAAAGGGCTACACTGGGTAATGAAAGCATAAATGGGCCACTTAAGCAACCTAAAACAGGTGTAACTCAAGCAATAGAAATCGAAGGAGACTTCGCGTGCTACAAACCTAAACATTTACAAGAAATAATAAAAATTATAACTAATAGATAAAGTCAATATGCACGAAGAAACCTTATTCAAACACAGGAAAAGTGTCAAATTTGTAAAAGACAAGGGTACATAGTAAGCAATTACTGGTATTGCTACAATACAAGTAAATCCGATACATCCCAAGCCACGCCCATGTATAGCGCTACACCCAGTTACACACACAGTTATACACACAGTTACCGAAAAAGAACGTGTCATGGAGTTAACCATCACCTAATAATTTTCTCCCTACATATTAACCTAACAATCATGTAGAAAACCAATACACTCAATAACGAGCATTAAATTTAATTAATGATATGAATATTCGAACACAAAAAAGCATGCAATTATTGTAAAAAATCATGTCACTGAGAAAGTAAATGTAAAAATGGGCTCATAATAATAAAACTAAGCAAGAAGCATTGAGAGAAATGAGCAAATTAATACTAACATCGTTCTAAACCAGACAATAATGAACAAATTTATTTTACTAAATACTAGACCACAAACACTGTGTAACAATCAAATTCAGCGAAATTAATTAATACTTGTCGTTTATTCTCAACACCGGTGCAGAAGCTTAGCTGATTAAAAAATCCGTCATTCTACTCAATCTCATAATTTTTAAAGATAGTATTTTGCACGTTAAAAGTACAACAAAAATAGTAAGAGGAATAAGACCATTGACTAAAAAAAACAACAGCAATAGGCAATATATGTACTATTATTGATTTTATCTACATATTTACATACATAGTAAATATATAAGTACAATAAATAGAAGAATGTAAATGTCATGTATTTTAGTATTTTTTTCAATTGGCTTTTACAAAGATTGTGCACAAGACTAATTAGCGGTGACTTCCACGGTTGATATTGTTATATCGTTATATGCATTTTGAATCATTAAACATATGTGTATATTATGTTGCGTACTTATATGTATTAAATGGAAAAATTTATGGACTGATATATAAGTAATCACAACAACAAAAAAGTCAGCCCTCCTGCTTCTTTACCTCATGAGCATGTGCAAAACATAGATAAAGAAGTTGTTCAGTCTGTTTTTTCTTTTATTAATTCCATAAAGGTTAATATGAATCATGATGTTCCAAGTAATAATGTATATGAGATCATACAATTTCGAAAGACGTCAGGCGACAACAAAAGTAAGCGGTATAGTTTTGGTAAAATTAAGTAGGGTGCTCATTAATATAGAAAAAAATTAACCCAACGAAAAATTGTATTTTTTTCCTTGTTTTATGGTAGACATCAAAAAGTAGTAAAAAAGACGTTTTTAGAAAAAAGTTTTCAGGAGGGGGGGTATAGACATATCCACCAACATAAGTATATAATATCCAAAGATTGAAACGTAATGTAATTTAGTATATCATCGAGACTTTTTCCCTTATAAACTAGGTTTGTTCAAAAAGTTTTTATTTATAATCAAATTTATTGTTATTTAGATAGAAACTGATGAATCAGAAGAAATGTAAACTGAAGTTATTGAGCAGCATAGGTGAGGTGTAAACAAATATAAAAATAACAGGTGTCTAAGAAAATTTGTAATTTTTTGATAAAGGGAGTGGGGGAGTAGCCCCTCTTGATTCTATCACGAAGTAATCCCACAAAAAATTCTAAGTTAATGTGAGGGGATGGAGGTGCAGTCGGGGTAAGTAATCTATATTGATCCTATAATAAAGTATCGTTTTAAAATACTTTAGGTTTTTGTGGGGGGAGGATGTGGAAGGGCTGTGTGGTGGGCAAATAACCCCATATGTACCCTTCTGTAACATATTTTCACAAAAAAATTCAAAGTTTTTATGGGACTGAGGGGGGCTGTAGATGGCTGTTAAAAAGACACTTAAATTTTAAAGCAGTGTGTGAGAGAGGGGTGTGAGGGGATCTTACACATTTGTTGTTAGGTTAAAATTACGGAGAAACATAGAGAATTTTCTCTTTTGTTGTACACGGAGAGATCTCTGGTACTACGGTAGTATGTACAGCCGCGTGCAACAGTAGTATAGTGCGTCGTATACGACTGTAGCGCCCGCGCGCCACAACAAAAGTATATGGCTTCTGCTACCGTAGTATACAGGCCTCCATGCAACTGTAGTGCGTGAACTATACTACCGTTGCTTCTGCCTTATACTACAGTTGCAACGCTGATATACTGAATTGGTATATTACCCCGCTTACCAACTTTGCTCGGGAGCCATACCAAATCGGTATTGACCCCAAGCAAATGTGCACACACACACACACACA
>NW_019379927.1:1662375-1726326 GCF_000648655.2 Copidosoma floridanum
CGCATGATAATTCAGTGTCCCTGGAATCAGTTTCGCACTGGAAATTTCGTCTTTTAATCTCAAGGAAGTTTCTTCGTAGTCAGATTTGCTACTAAAAAAACCTTCGTTTCTTTGCAGTAAAACCTACGAAAACTTCGACTTACGATAGCACAACCTCAAGTCATAAAAATAATAAATACTAATATTTAATTAATCAATCGAAACTTGTTGCGAAGTGCAAACCGTCACGTTTAGGTGTATTTGTTTACATCCAGTCAGAGGGACGGTAGCAGACGTCGCGCTGCTGCCGCGCGTGGCCCGGCCGCCGCGGCTCGCATCGACTCGTTCGTCGTTTAAATACGTTATAAAACGAAAAACCCTTTTTTTTTATTGTCGATATCTACGTAAAAATGTCTCATCTTTCGATCTAGACTATCAAAAAAATTCCAAAAGTTAAAGATCATGAAGATAAAACGTGTTTTTCAAACAAGTGCATTTTTCGAGGTTATGGAAGCAAATTTTCGAAAAACTAATGCCACCACTAAAAAGCTGAGGAAAAAATACGTAAGAATATGTTTTTAGATAATTTTTTTATCAAAGTTTTGACACCGAAACAACGAGCTGAAAACGTCGTGTTTGACGCCCGCGCGGGCCGTCCACCGCGGCGCTGGGACAGTTGACGTGATTCTCCCCATATACATAACGCTAGCGACAGTGTCTTGTGTGTGGAGATCATGTTTACATCATTTCAAGGTCGAGTACCATAAACCATGTAGACACACAGTAAATAAGAGAATGCAATAGACTCGATTATGCATGTGTGGATCTTCTATTGAATATTCTTGTTGTAACCATTTATAATACCTTACAATTTCTCACAGTCTTATTTATCATGAAAACTCTGATATTATTGTTTTTTTTTTTTTATTTAACTTTGATATGAAATACAATTTTGTTTACAAGTAATATTTTTACTATGTTATTTAAGGCACTAATAAAGTTCCTTTATGTTTCTGCTCTTTTGCTGTAGTCTAAGGGTCTAATACAAGCCCAGAATCTATTTTCTATTCAATAGCAGTCCCCGAGTACTAAATGCCCATTTTATTGTTCTTAATTGATTAAAAGAGTATATTTTCATAAATCCCCTTCCCTGATAAGTTTCTATACCTCACTCTTAAATAATTATTGTAGTAAGTGCAGTATACTTCTACTTTGTATTATTAGATGAACCTGCACCGCCTTCCACTCCCAACCTCGCAGCTGTCTCTGATGAGAAGTCGTCACCACTGATTCGACCTATTTATGAACAACTGCAGTGTCAGAAGCGGTCGTACTCTTCCTCTTATCTGGGTGGCCGTTGCTACAATCCCGCTCTGATGCCATTCGCCGTTGGTCCGATCCAAGCCCTAAACCTAGTACCGGTTAATGTCCTAGGGGGTTGCAATCCTATCTATTAAATACTCAGATAAGTTCAATAAATTATTAATGTATAAATTATTGTGATTGTAACGCCAGACTTTGAGCCTGACTTCCAGCCAGACATACGGCCAGACTTCCAGCCAGACATTTAGCCATACTTTCTGCCAGACTTTTAGCCGAACCTTAAGCCAGGCTTCAAGTCATACATTCAGCCAGAGTTTCTGCCAGACTTTAAGCCAGAAATTTTCGCCAGACATTTAGCCAGACTTTGGGTCAGGCTTAAAGTAAAATATTAAGCCAGACATTCAGCAAAACATCAAGTCAAGTATCCAGCCATACTTACTGCCAGATTTTAAGCCAAACTTCTAGCCAGACGTTTACCCAGTTTTTTTGCCAGAAGAGCGACTGGAACAGAGTAAACAAAAAACAAAGAGAAAGAGGGCCAGTAGAGTAGCGTAACGATTTTGTGAGTGAGACAGTGTGTATACGTATGTTGGTTTGGGTGACAAGGAAAGGCACGTGATAGAGTAGAATCCTCTCTTGGTCCAGGGCTAGTAGGACGTAGCGGGCGTGCGTTCGTGGCGTGCGTGTTGCAAGACGGAGTAATTAACTATATATGCTGGTGTTGAGTTATTAGTTATCCCCGTAGAACAGGAGAGGTACCATACAAATTTCACTTTTCAGAAGTAGAATCTAAAGGTGTATGAGGGACAATAAGGAGACGGACGAAAACGATGATTGTCAACGGTACTACATGCCTTCTTCCAGGTGTAAAAGCAGTGTGTCAACATCAATTGCACAGCAGGTACCTTATACACTCCAGCAAAGTCGGGAAATTGCTTGCTTTTTAATATTAGGGATCGTTTATAGTGAGCAGCCGGAGCAGTCGCTGGCCAATGATGGCTGTAGCTAGCGTCAGCTAACCATAGGAGGCAGTAGCTGGCTACAAAGAGCAGAGGCTAGTCGCAGCCTCATGTATAGTTTGTGTATACAACTAGCCTATGAATGAACTATAGACTGAGCTGCTACTAGCTACACCCAGCCGCTGTTTCGTGTCTCTTGTGATTGGGTACCGTTAGCTGTAGCCAGTGACAGCTCTGACCACTCACTATAAACTACCCCTTAGTATTCAAGGTTCGTATTCCATAATCGGAGTCTTTTTTTCTAATCATACTATACTGCTTTTTTTAGATAAATTTACTTACTCTCAAACAGAAAAAAAATTCCTGGCGGTTCAAAAGCTAATGCAAATTTTTGTTTTAAACAAAGAATAATTTCAGATGTGCTAAAGTACTGAAATGACGTCCTCAATTATATCCTATTCTGTTCGAAAATAGGATGTCTTTTAAAAGATCCTACAGAAGATACTAGAAGATGTATCTTAGGATGCTTTAATTTTAACGTTTAAGTTGGTTCAGTGGGGGGAAATCAAAGTTTACTATGTGCTATAAGCTTACTATGTAACATGCATACTGTGTCTTATGAAAACAAATTTGATATAAGTGGATTTTGGGTGCTATTCAAGATCTTTCTTAAAATGTGAGATAGCATGAGAAAATGCTGTGGAGGCGCTAGTATAAAATGTAAGACAGCACGTGGGTGGTTGAGGAGACGCACAAAAATTGATCCGAAGTCTAACGTAATGTTGGAGGCAAAAGGTGGCTTTGGAGAGCGAGGGGGGATTGTAAAAAGCTAGTGCAAAATATACGGTAGGGGGCCATAGGAAAAAAAAAATTTTTAAATGATGGAATCACAGCTAAACTCCTTTGTATTTGGGGGGGGGGGGAGGGGTTGAGAGCCCTGAAAAATTTATGTGACCAAATTTTGGTTAACGGGCTGAACTCGCAAATTTTTAAGCTAATAAAAAAAGTTTAAAAAAGTACTTGAGTACATTGCCTATTTTTTTATGCCAAATCGTTTGAAAATAGTTTTAAAAATTTTGTGGCTAGTTTAAGCCTTAAGCCTTCATTTGAGCATTTTTCTCTCAGACTTTTAAACATTTTTTTTCGTACCATTTAAAGTTACATAGGAGTGCTGACTCAAAATCTCGGATGAAAATTTGATTCTTCGGAATGGTGGGTTCAATATGGTTGACTAAAATTTAAAATTCAACTAATTCCGCTATAAAAGTTATTTTCCTACCTCGGACGTTTTGAGGGTTGGGCGTACCCTTAGTAAAAAAAATAGAGTTAGCACCTGGTACACATCCAGCCAGAATAAACACAAGGAGTTTCTCGGGCCCTTGTTCGCTGGTCACTGGGGCCTGGTGCTTGCCCTGGCGCCATCACCACCAGGTGCAAAAACTACCATTTTGTATGTAGCGTTGACTTATTCTGTAACTTTATTCACCACACTAGCGCGTCAGATCCAAAAACTAATGCCACGTAATAACGCTTAAGTTAGGAGCCATTCAATCACGGAACAGCAAATACATATAGATAATATAATCATCCTAGCACTTTATTGTATAATGTCGATCTTAGACGAGATTTCATGACTTTAAATTTCATTAGTTTTGTGCACAAAAACAATCAAAAAAATTACATCAAAAAATCAACAAGAGATGTTTTTTTCTTAGAATTCAATGCTGCATGCAAAAAAAATGGATGTAGGATATTTTTTTTAATTTTGAACTATGGTATAACATATTAGAACTACCATTTTGAATATTTAAATTTTCATTTGAGATTTCGAGTCAGCGCGCATTAATAGCTTTAAAATCGTATTAGAAAAAAAAAAAAAAATTTCAATGTGTAAGAGAAACACGGTTAAATATGATTATTATTGCTTAATTTGAATTAAATAAAGCTAATGATTTTCCAAAGTTATTAAAGTACGTGCATGTTTCTGAAAACTGTGTTTCGAATAATAACCTCAAGATTCAAAAAAAAAATTAAAAACGTGAAAAAAAACACAGCTGTAACAAATTGAATACAATATCTCCTAGAAATTGTACAAAATTTTTATTGCATTTTTAAAATAACTAGCATTATTAAATGAAAAAAAACATTATGTCATTTGCTGAACATGTCGTTCTGCTCTTAGTTGTTTCCATGATAACTTGAGGGTCAGTGCATAAGCTCACGATCAGTAAGAGCTAATTTAGGAGTATGAATGAAAAGCTCCAAAAAGTCAGGTGTTGGTTTGAGCAACGTTTCGTTAGTCTTAACGCCAACCTTATCAGGCTCACTTTATTAACAAAAACAAAAACAAAAAATGAAACAATTTATATAAATTACATTGCAGGGTTACTATTTAAAAATATTAACAATAATTCAATAAATTATGATATGCTATTAGTCTAATATAAATTGTAATAAAAACGACTTTTAAAAATTAAATGATTACTCACGTCTATATCGTTATGACGGTTGTTACAGACTGTTGGTCACTTTAAATAAATAACGTAAGTGTCGAACGTGTGTGTATTTCCATATATAAATATAAACAATAAATGGACGCTTCTTGCGAATGTAGATAACGTGTGTACATATCTACAATGAAGAGTTAAAAGAAATTACTTATAAAATCTTTGTATGTGTTATTGCGAAATAAGGTGTCCTCTTTTTAATTTATTGTGTATTAAGTAGAGTGTGTGTCTAACATTCCTGATAGTAATTTTTTCTGTCTATTTGGTTCATGATCTAGGATTTTGGTTTGAGAAAAATAAAAGTTATGGTTAAATTCTTTCATGTGTAAAGTGACAACACGTTCATATTTCTTTGTACTTTTGTGTTCATTCAGGCATTTTTTCAATGCTTTCTTGGTCTCACCTACGTATGATGCTGAGTAAGAATCACAAGCAAAATGATACACGACGTTGGTTTGATTGAGCTTATCAATTTTATCCTTCCCAAGAATGATAGCACTGTCCAATTTATTTTGAATAATAGAGTGAAATTGTATGTTCAATTTCTTCAAAGTTTTTGAACAAAATTTCAAAAATAACAGGTTGTAAGGAATAGAAATTTTTATTTTAGCACTTAGATTGTCATTTAGTAGATTGTATTTATCAATATTAGTATTTTTTATTTGGTGAAGTCTTTTCTTCATGTATTTTTGTATAAAAAGTTCAGTGTAGTCATTATCGCGTAAAATTCTTTTAGCCATGAGAATATTCTTTGTGTGGTAAAATTTATCAGATAAAAGAATGGCTCGATCAACTAAACCGTATACCGCATTGACTTTTAACGATTGGGGATGGTTAGAATGAAAATTAATTATTCTATTGGATGAAATTGGCTTAACATACCAATTCGTGATTATTTTCAAGTTTTTATGTGTAATTGTAATGTCTAAAAAATTCATAGAATTGTTTTTCTCTACTTCGCAAGTGAATTTTAAGTGATTGTCTTGTTTATTAAAAATCTGTAACAATAGTTGTCCCTGATCTTTGTGTATACATATGAGAGTATCGTCGGCATATCTTATATATATAAAAGAAACGCTTATATTTTTAAATTATAATTTACTTTTAACAATTGTAGAGCTTTGTCTCAATATCTTCTAAAACTAAATGGGCGAATAGTGGAGAGACAGTATAACTTGTTGGGCTGCCAAAAATCTGTTTGTACAATTTTTTATTAAAGGTGAAGTAAACATTGTGGAATAAAAATTGTGTACATTCAATGATTTCATGATAGGGAATTTCCGATAATCTGTGGATTTGCATGTATCTTATTTCCAAACTATTTATGACTGATTCTAACGAAATGTTGGTGAATATAGAAATGACATCTAAAGAAAGAAAATAAAATTTTTCGGTAATTTAAGATTTTTAATTTGTTTTATAAGTTCAACGCTATGGTCAAATGTGAAGAAGATTTTTCAAACACTTCAGAAAGAGAATTATAGAGGATTGAGGTAAGTGTGCGTGTAGGAGAATTAATTGATGAAATTATACTTAGGTCTAAATGAAAGAGAAGGTTTATGTATTTTTGGCAACCCATAACATCTAGATAAATTTGTATTAGTTCGCGTTAATTGATTGTTATGATACTTATATTTTAAAAATTCGCTGTTGTTCAGTTTCGTTAAAATTTTGTGAACTTCTGATTGTAAACTATTTAATGGATTTTTATTTACCATAATGTACGTAGTTTTATCGTTTAACATCGCCTCCATGTTCTGTATATATGAGTTTTTGTCAAGCCAAACCGTTACATTTCCTTTATCTGAACGGGTAGACATAATATCTTTATTATCTCTAAGGAACGCTCTTGTACATTTTAAATTGAAAATATTTGATCGTTCAATGTTATCCAGTTTTAATTTTCTATTATTACACATTTTCATAGCTTGCGTGATTTTTGTTCTTATCTTGCTCTTGATTTCACTATAAAAATCATTAACTTTTTGCAAACAATATTCTAAATTCTTAATTGTTTGAAAAATTTCACTATTCGATAAAGATTGTGTTTTTAACACAACTTTCGATCCTAAAGCTACGCAACTGTTAACATTTTCCGGTATATAAAGATTTATTGGATTTCGGAACATTTTTTCATTTTTGTTGTTATTATTGTGGATGTTCTGGTTACATGAATTTTGAATAGATAAAAATTTTTTATTGTAAGTACGATTTGGTATATATTTTTGTATCTGTCGTTAAAAAATATACTGCTTATAAAGCTTTTAACTGATAAATTGTTAGGATATAAAATGTTTATTTTTGCCTTTTGGTGTGAATATTTCTTATAAGAATGGACATATGTGCATAACAACCATCAATTTCAATATTGAGTAAACTGTAGGTAAAAAAGTGTATTCATTTTTTGAAGAAATTATTGGACGACTTCCCCAACGGAAAAAGTTAGTGTGAAAAAACATAGCAAACCGTAACTTTCTGTGATGTAATGTACAGTTTGGTTGAATTTTGGACCACAGTTACAGTTTGTTACGTTTTGTTACGTTTGATTATAGTCAACTACAATCCAACACATTGTCTTACGATTCGTTACATTTCATTATAATTCTAAAAAGACACTTGAATCTCGTGAAGAAACAACTGTAGTAAACTCGAATAAACTGTAAGGAAGTGTTGTCATCTGTAATGTTTTATAACCGCTTACAGTTTTTTGCAGTTTATTACACTTTTTTATATTTTATTATCATTGATAACTTTTAGACACATTTCCTTACATTTTCGAATAAAATTTGCCTTTAATGAAAAAAACTTGAGTAACTATTATGAAAAAGTATAAGTGTAACAGCATGTGGTAAATCATATTAAAACGTAAGAAAATGTAAAAAAACGTAACACAAAATAATAAAGTGTAAGAAACGTACGAAATCCATGAGACTATTACAGTTCCTTACATTTTCTTACATTTTCTTGCGGGTTACGGCATATTATTACGCATGTTCACTTTTTCTAACATTTTTTTACGTTTTCAAATTTCCGCTGGGGTTGTTGTGAAAGAAAAAGTTATTAAGATACCTTTTCAGATGTTCAATGTGTTTAGGTAAATAATTTTTTGTCCTACACTTTCTTAGAAAAGTCAATTGGCCCTTTCAATAAGTCAAGTTGCTGTATAGTTTCTGCAAGGTCTTAAGTTTTGAAGATAGTGACAATCCATGAAGGTGTTCCACTTGTGAGAAAAATTCTTCCTGGAGTTGACCCCTTCGGATCTGGGGACGGATTTCATTATGTCGTTTGTTGAACATGTCGTTCTGTCAAATAGACAGAAAAGATTAATATCAGGAATGTTACATATACACTCTACTTAACACACAATAATTAAAAAAAAAGACACCTTATTTCTCAATAACACATATAAAGATTTTATAAGTAATTTCTTTTAACTCTTCATTGTAGATATGTACACACGTTATCTACATTCGCAAGAAGCGAACATTTATTGTTTATATTTATATATGGAAATACACACACGTTCGACACTTACGTTATTTATTTAAAGTGACCAACAGTCTGTAACAACCGTCATAACGATATAGACGTGAGTAATCATTTAATTTTTAAAAGTCGTTTTTATTACAATTTATATTAGACTAATAGCATATCATAATTTATTGAATTATTGTTAATATTTTTAAATAGTAACCCTGCAATGTAATTTATATAAATTGTTTTATTTTTTGTTTTTGTTTTTGTTAATAAAGTGAGCCTGATAAGGTTGGCGTTAAGACTAACGAAACGTTGCTCAAACCAACACCTGACTTTTTGGAGCTTTTCATTCATACTCCTAAATTAGCTCTTACTGATCGTGTGCTTATGCACTGACCCTTAAGTTATCACAAAAATAACATTATTGAGTGATTAAGAGATAAGTAACAATAGTGAATATTGAGTGCTTAAAGATACTGCAATCGCTATAGGATCAATAAATAATAATACTCAAATAGATGAAAATATTAGTAAAGCTAGCACAATTATGCTTCTTTCTTAATGCGACAATTTTTTGGATGGTTTTCAATTTAAGTAAATATGTATGGTGATGATTGATAAAAAAAAATTTCTTAAAACCTATTTTATAGACGATTATAGTAAAAAATACTGTCTTCTACACGAAAATAAATTTTATAAACCAGAAGATAAATCATGCTTATCGCTCAACTTACCCATTCCAAAAAAAAATTAAACTAAAACTATAGCATCTCTAAATTTGTATTTTTTAAACACATGATTAATTCAATGTTTTTTCAGTTGAATGATTATTAGGAGGAACAAAAAATACTTTTTAAAGTTACACTAATACAGGCACTACAATGTGTAACAGAAGTGAATTTTGCATTTTATCTCCCTTCTTTACCGCGTCTTGCCACGCCGTGCCAGGCTCTATTGCATTCGCCCTGCCCTACTGACCCAGTCACTCTATACCACACCTCATCGTCACTTTGCATATGCGAAGAAAGTAAATTGTTATTCTTATTAAATCATAATTCTTTTTTCTACAACTAGTTCTCTAAAAACATGTAAAAATTATTCTTTATTTAGTAGCTGCTTTCATATATACTAATGAATATTTATTTAATTTTAAATAGTTTTTTTATTTTTAAATCAATAATAAATTATTTCTACAACTTCTTCATGTTTTTCCAAATTGAAAAAAAGTTTTCAAGCAGTTTTACATTTTTTTCATATTTTTATTGATGGTTAAAGGTAGCTCCCTTGCAGAAACCTACGGAATGAAATACATCTCATTTAATAGATTTTGATCCACTGAATCCAATGGTGTCCTTGTTTATACCCCAAGTGGAGCAAAATCTCGAGATATTTCAGCTCAAAGTTGTACCTTTGACACGAGCTTATACGGCAGAGCATCAAAATACCAGCTTTACAGGCATTTCCCAACTCACAATAAAAAACCTGAGCAGACAAATTATGATGTACTTATAGAAAAATATCTGTTCTTCTCAATCCTGTCATGTAAAATGCTAGTAATGAGGCATTCTCCAAAGACATTTGCCAAGAAAAACGTGAAAATCAGCTTGATGGTTATGAATGACAGACGGTAGCAGAATACCAACACTGATATACGTATATACGTATACATACACAAGTGAAACTCTTCTACTAGACTAGAGCAGTAGACAAGGGAGCTACCTTAATAGTGGTTTACAAGAATCTATTATTACATTCTTTGATTTTTATTTTGTTTTGTTCCATCACAATGTTTTCATTTGTGACTAGGATAATTTTTTAGTTAAGGTGGTTCACTACAGTTAGCGAAGTAAAGGATCAGGGATATGAGAGGATTGCTAATCGCAGCAACGCTGGCAATAATTTTTTTCACGTGGATGTCCCTATGTATATTCTTTTATGTATATTTGACCAATTCTTTGTTATTTTATTTAAAAAAAAACAACTTGTTGGTCCAATTAAAAATTCAATTGATTTATCGTATTGTCATCCATTATCTTAAAAAATTGAGAAATTTCTACAGATCATTTCCTTACAAATGCAATTTTATAAGATTCTTCCGTAAAGTTACACGTTAAATTAAAGTTTTTGATGTGAAACATCCTATAGCGTGCAGTGAACAGCCGCGTGAGAGGAAATATGCAACGAAATATGCAAACGACAAAATCTTGAAAAAAAATGAAAAACGCATTTTGGCAGTACCTGTAAGAGTAACTGAGATAGAGAGAGCCATCGATTGTCTGCTGTCGCGCTTTCTCTATCTCTATTGTACTAGTACAGGTAGGCCTTTTTCTTTACTTTTCTCAATATTTTGCGCTTGTAGAAAATGATGAATCAATATTATAATTAGTATTACTTTTTCATTATCTTTTGAAAATTGCTTCTTGGTGAACAGGATACTTCTAAAACATGACAATTTGACCATAATTCAAAATTTTTCCGGGATCTGCCAATTAGAAAGTATTAAGCAATTGATCACCAAAAGGCATCATGGCACTCGGCTTGCCTACCCCCACTATTCTCCTTCACTTACCTACAGACCATACAGTAGTACTGTGCACTTGTGCAGTATTAATAAAAAAATTTAAACATAATTTGACATTTGCTTTTTCCTAACCTATAATATTCAATGATAATAATACATATTTGTTAATAAACTGTCTTAGCAATAAAAAAATATGAAATAAAGATTATTTGGAGTGAAAAAAAAGTTTTCATCATAGACAATAAAATACCACCGAGTTAAATAACGTATTCTTTAATATTTCCAATCTGTCGAGGGTCTCGAGATCCACACCTGCTTTTGTTAAATTGAACGCATAAAAAACAGTACAGTTAATCGATCTGAAATTTTTTGTGGTTGTTTTTTTATGCAACAGTGAATACACGTTGGATGGTTCAATTATATCTATCAAAAAAACTTAGTTGTAATGAACGTCCTGGATTGACATTCACTGGGATGTGAAACTACCTTATTTAAAGTAAAGCGGTACTACAGGATATTTTTTCCCTTTGAGATAAGGATACATTGTGGATAACTAATTATCCTAAGAATTAATGTGTAGCGTATGTGACAGATGTGTGCATAATGTTAACGATGCAATCAGCGTTAACAAAAAGTATTTTTGAAATCATCGAAAGATTTGATGAAAGTTCATTGCGCACGTCACTCTACGGCTTTGATTTAAACTTTTCTCATCTACGATATATATTATTTATAGCTGTTTATTTATCAAAAATTAAATGATTTATTGAATCAATGCCCAATTGCCGAATATCCTTGTTCAAACGGTAACTGCACCAACTTTGATAGGTCGCACTGAGTTATTTAAAATATTGTTTCATAGGAGGTATTTCTGTTTGTATATTTTTACCATAATTTCGTACATGGGTACCCAAACACCCAGTGACCACTGTTTGTACGGTACATTAATGACTTTGTTTTTTCAGTTCAAAAATTTCATCACTGGCATAGACTGGCGTCATGTCAGTACTGGTTTGAAATGTAATGACTAGCCATTTTCGTTTACCTTTTGTCTTAAACAGTATAAGATGTATTTTTAGAAATAGAATCCGAAAAAAATATTACATAAAGTTGATAGAATAGTTTGAGATAAGGCCTCTAGGATTTCTAAAAAAATCCTAAGAAATAGTAAAGAGAACCTATCGTGATGACTGCAATACGAGAAAATCAAACGAATAAATTATGTTATGTGTATTAACTAATAACATTATTTGTCATAATTAAAAGCATATAAGCTTCTCACAATATTACAACTAGTTTTCTTAATACCAGAATTTCCAACTAAACAAGAATATACCGATGCACTATAGTATACATCATGCAACTTACGAAGATAATGATATTACTGACAGTAATACTGACATATTTCCATGAATTTTTTCATTTAAGTTTGGGATAGAAGTTTCGAAGGTCTCTTATCCAATAAACTTTGTTCAAAAGTTAGAGCAATTGTTATATCAAAGAAATTTAGTATACGTGATGGTTTGTGCAATGATATTTGATGACAAATCATCAAATAATTTCAGTATAATGTTTAGGCAGAAACAATAACAGAATAAAAAAAGGAAAGTACAGGTTTCAAACTTGAAATAAGTTAAAACACAAGTAATTTATTATCTTTACAAATTCATCACATTATTATATCATTAAATATATGTATATTTATTTCTACCCCCTTCATTCCCCTCAGCCCCCTAATAACTTTATAACCAAATAACCGGATAACCCAATAAGCCTTCCTTACAATTTAAAAGAACTCCCTTCAGCCTTTCATCAGAAGCTTTCATCTCTAAATAAAGTAAAATTATATCAGTAATTAAGTCATTTTAAGTCAAATGACTTTTTGCACCCTCATTCTCAGCTCTCCTTACTTTATTTAAGAAAATCTCACAGCCCCTTCACAATTTCTAAACAGCCACTTTTCACCGCTCCTTAGCTCCACGTAATTATTTCTTATTCGAATGTAATAATTATTTTAGCTGTGTAATTTGTAAGCACATTTCCATACTGTAAATTTTTATCTATTTTTATTTATCTGAATTTTTGTTTAGTCCCTTTTCGCCCCCTCTCATAACTTTACAACCCAATAACCAGGTAATCCAACACAGTTTTAAAGAACTCCCTCCAGTCACCCTTTAGCCGCATCTCTAAATGAGGTAAAATAATATCGGTTTTTATGTCATTTCTAGTTATATGACTATTTGCACCTTCTGTCTTAGCTCTCCTTACAATTTTAAGAAAACCTCTAGTTTCTGGGATATTAGCACATTTGCAAGAGTATTACGCACAATTTCATACTTTTGCTAACATAAAGAAAATTTTTTTTTATCTACTTTAGATTAGTTAACGTCAAAAATTACTTTACAAACAATATTTTCTAAATTTCTAAATTATTATTACATTCTATTTGAATATAAATTCCATTTTTATTTTTGCATCTTGATAACGTGACGTATAATTGACCATGCGAAAATAGTGGTTTTTTAAAATATAATCCAATATTATTAAAACTTTAACCTTGAGATTTATTGATAGTTATTGAAAACACTAAGACTAAAGGAAATTGTTTTTCGTATGAAATAAAAGGTAATCATAATGAATTTCTTGTATTAGGAGTTATTATTGGTATAAGAACTCTCTTTTCAATTCTTTCCCAGCTTATAATTTTTGATTTAATATTGTATTTAAGTAATTTTGTAATGTGTAATCTTGCACCGTTATATAAGCCATCAAATATACTCAAATTTGGTATTAACATACAATTGCCCTTATTTTTAAATTAGGCTCCTACGGTGAAAAGCCTTCACAAACATTGTTTAGAAATTCAATTGGAAAACTTAAATGAATATCATTATCAAATTTATTAACACCCTTGTCAGTAGCATGATCTATGCTGTAATATGTTTTTATTTCTCCTTTTACATGATTTAGAATTTTATTATTTAAAAAGTAAGGATATTCGTTATGAGAAGTAACTATAACACTATTTATTTAAAAGTTAATATCTTTACCAAAAATATTAGAACAAACATCAGTTGATTTCCATTTATTTGGAACTTGAAATGATTTAATTCTTGCTTCTTCAATATCTAATAACAATTTTAAAAATGTTTTGTCAATTAAACTGTAATGAATGTGATAGATGGCATTGTGTGTCGGTCGAGAGAGACTCTCAAGTCGAGCGAGTATGATGCGTGGTCGAGTAGACCAGATCGTTCTGGACTGTCAATGGGGGCAATCCTCTTGTAGTCAAGAGTATTTCATTATTTTAATAAAGCCTTCTTTAATACAAGTCATTGTTCGTTTTTTATTATGTTCGGATCACAACAAATTGGCGACGAGCGACGGTTGATAGAGATAATAAACCAAAAAGCGCGTGTATATTTATATATATTAGGTCGTTACTCTAGTTAATTGCAACGAGCCATGTAACAAAGTGCTCAAAAATAGTGAAAAATATCGTGTTAAAAGACGAACGACATGTATAAAGGCAAGGCGATCAGTGATTTGTCTCTGCGGGAAGCAGAAGAAATGTCGGTGTATATGCAGCAACTGTATGTGGAAAACGAAAAATTTCGGGAAGAACAAAAGAAGCGCGAAGCTGCCGAACAGATGATGGATTTGGCGGGCACGGCTATAGCTACGACTACGGTCGTACGTGGAAGGTTGGGAACGGTCGACGAGTTCCAGGAAGGAGATATATGGACTGAGTGGTTTGAGCGATTCGACAATTCACGATCGTGAACGAAGTGTCATAAAACAAGAAGGTGTCTGTATTTTTAACCTTATTGGGAAAAGATGGCTACTAGTTAATTAAAAATTTGTGCTTACCGGAGATGCCATCGAGGTTGCCACTTGGAGAGTTAACGAAGAAAATGAAAGAGCTTTTGCAACCAGTGCCATGTGTTATAGCTAAACGCTATAAATTCAAAGAGTGTCGCCAGAAAGAAGGAGAAGATGTCAAGCAATTTGTGGCTCGATTGAAGCAGTTGTTAACGCATTGAGAGTTTGAACAGACACTCGAGAGTAATATTCGGGATCAGTTCGTCTGGGGAATTGCGGACGAGCATACAAAAAAAAGGCTACTAGGCGAGAACAAGGTGACATATCATCGAGCAATCGAGTTAGCGCTATCGTTGGAAGTAGCCAATAGGGATGCCGCGGAAATGAAAAACGACAAGGAAGGAGCAGTCAACTACGTCACTACGAAGAAAAAGCCCGGGGAGGAGAAGAAGACGCAGGGAGCGAGGGCATGCTATTGTTGCGGAAAGACCGGGCATATCAAAAGCGAATGTAAGTACTTGCGCTCCGAGTGTAATGTGTGCGGTAAAAAAGGTCACTTGAAGGCGGTTTGCAGACAAACGTCGTCTGAGCCAAACGTAAAAAAGAAGTCCGAGCGAAAACAAAAAAATAACTGTCGTCGAAGATAGCGAGTCGTCGGAGGAAAGCGACGTTATTAATAACGTAAGGGCGTCGGGAGTTCAGAAAGAGGCAGGGCCGTTGTCGGTTATTTTGTCGGTAGAGGAAAAGCCGCTTAAATTCAAAATTGACACGGGATCCCCAGTCTCTGCCATATCGACTGAAAAATTCAAAAAATGGCATGATCAGCTACTACTTGGAATTCATCAAAAACTTCGCAAATATAGTAGCTCTGTTGTACGAATTGTTGAAAGGTGATGTAGAATGGGAGTGGATAAAAGAGCGAGAAAACGCATTTCAAAACGCAAAAAATGCGGTAATTTCTCCTGTGGTTCTAGCGCACTACAGTACACGACGCCCCGTTAAGATTACTTATGATGCGTTGCCGAAAGGCGTGGGTGCCGTGTTGTCGCACATTTACAAGAATGGCAGTGAAAAGCCTATAGCGTTCTCGTCGAAAGTATTGTCGCAAGCGGAAAGAAATTACTCGCAGCTAGACAGGGAAGCTTTAGCGTTGGTATGTGGGATAAAAGCATTCCACCAGTTTGTATATGGACGAAAATTTATTTTTGAAACTGACCATTAGCTTCTAAGTTTTTTTTTGGTGCTAAGAAAGGCTTGCCCCAGATGGCAGTGGCTAGAGTCCAGCGTTGGGCGATTTTTTTAAGTGGCTATGATTTTGAAATAAGGCACATTAAAGGCGAAAATCATGGACCAGCCAATAGTTTATCACGCGTTTTGATTGACCGATTCAAAGATACTAACAAAATCGAGAAAGAAGAGTATACGTATCTTAATTTTGTAACTGATTTTAAACCGATTGACATTAATGTAATTCGAGATGAGACTGCGAAAGATCCGATGCTCAGTCAAGTATATTCTTTTTTGCGCAATGGTTGGCCAAATGTGATTGATAAAAAATTTAGCGCGTTTAAAATGAGGCAGCTTGAATTGACATTAGTAAATGGATGCATCATGTGGGGACACCGCGTCATAATTCCGGATTCCTTGAAACAAGTAATGTTGCATGAGCTGCATGCGAGTCACTGGGGAGTTTCAAAAATGAAGAACCTAGCTCGATCATACTTGTGGTGGCCCAACATTGATACCAAAATTGAAATTTTGGCCAAGGCATGCGGATTGTGTTCACGGTTTGCTAGTAATCCAAGACGTGCGGAACTACATGTATATGATTGGCCATCGGGTCCAAATGAGCGCATACATCTTGATTTTTGCGGACCGATCGAAGGTCACACATATTTGATCATAACAGATGCATATTTTAAGTGGATTGATGTACATGAGATGCCGAATATTACGGCAGTGAGCACTATTAAGATCTTGAGAACGTATTTTGCAACGTGGGGAATCCTGGTTCGAGTCGTATCCGACAATGGCCCTACGTTCACATCAGAAGAGTTTAAATCTTTCTTGCACAAAAATGGTGTCAAACAGCTGCTCACTCCACCGTACCATCCTGCATCTAACGGCGCAGCGAAAAATGCCGTTGAAACGTTTAAGAATAAGTTTAAATTAATGATTCAAAGTAAGACTCCGCGCAATGAAGCGTTAACAAGGTATTTACTGTCATATCGATCAACGCCTCATTGCACGACGGGGGCGACACCAGCTGAATTACAGTTGAGAAGGAGGGTAAGAACGAGACTCGACGCGATAAAACCGTCAGTGCGTGAACAAGTACAACAGAGCCAAGACAATCAAACGAAATATTTTAAAGGTGATAGAAAAGAAAGTTTCCACAAAGGTGATAATGTTTTCACCAAGCACTTTAGTACGAATACGTGGGAGCAAGCCGCAATATCAGAAAAGCTTGGCCCTGTTACCTACTCTGTCATTAAAAAAAATAATCAAGAGTCTAAGCGGCACTTGGATCAATTGCGTAATAGGATTGTAAACAGTGGTTTTGAAAATGTACAAGACGCAAGTAAACGTCCTGAACACGTGTTGACGCTGTGCAAGCTTGAGACTCCCACTCAGCAATCTGTTGTAAACGAACTACAAAAATGTCATGCTCAGCAATCTGTTGTAAACGAACGCTTTCACACGTCCACGTCAAGAGCTGAACCAGTTGATGTTGAACAATGTATGTTGGCCGCCGAATCAACTGGTAATCAGTTTCCTCTGCGTCGTTCGACGCGCATATGTAAGGCGCCTCAAAACTGAACTTGTAAAACAATCCGTAAGGTATAAGCATTGTTTAGGAAGGAGGATTGTAATGAATGTGATAGATGGCGTTGTGTGTCGGTCGAGAGAGACTCTCAAGTCGAGCGAGTATGATGCGTGCTCGAGTAGACCAGATCGTTCTGGACTGTCAATGGAGGCTGTCCTCTTGTAGTCAAGAGTATTTCATTATTTTAATAAAGCCTTCTTTAATACAAGCCATTGTTCGTTTGTTTTTATTCTGTTATCTCGGGCTACAAGGATCACAACATAAACGAATATTGATGTTAAGTTTTAGAATACGAAACAACGACCAAACATATGATGATTTAATACTTTCTTGTATAATCATGCTACTATTACTATTTTTTTAAACTGGAAGAGTCTGTCTGAAATCGCCTCCAAAAACAATTAATTCATTACCAAGGTAGATATTTGTATCACATTAATGACGTAATATTTTTTCAACTATTTCTAAGGCTTTTTTTAGGATCATATAAGCCTTGTCCCACATAATTCAATCTACTCCTTTCAATTTTTTTTTTTTTCAGATCGCAATTCCAAGAACGAAATTTCCACATTATTTAAGTTTAATGGTAAACGAAATGTTCTATGACTGATCATTCCTTTTAGAAGTAATATTGATGCTATACCAGGCCATTCCATAGATGAAATTTTTTCTCCACGAGAAATTAAATAATAAATTAACGTTTTATATAAAAATGTTTTTTCTAAATCTCCTGGGCCATTAATAAAAAAAAATTTAACTGTTTGTTCACGTATAATTTTAAAAATCGTGATTTGATCTACATTTAATTTATCATACATTGAATAAAACATTTAAGTACAAAAAACAATTTCTTTTAAGGTACTATTTTCTTTTACTTCAATTTTTATTGGTGTGGGTCAATTGAAATTTTCACATCATTCGTCTCTTAATTGTAAAATTTTATTTATATGTAGATTTTGATTATTGTCCATAAGATCTCACATGAAATAATTTTTGTACGTTTTCCAAATTTTATCTCCTTGGATGTTTTCTAAAATAAGAAAACAGGTAAAAAATTTTCGTAACTAATATGGTAACATAGAAATGCTGGCTTCTTTAAAAATATCATCCATTTAGCTATCGTGTTCTGTTAAACCCGTCGCTATTGCAGTACGTTTACATGTTGGATTTATTATCTTATTAAATGTTTTTAAGTTCTTAAATGATGTTGCTCGGTTTTCTTTATTTAGTATCAGTATAAAAAAAACCATTCATGATCTTTAGGATATACTATATTAAATCTACCTATTGGTGTATTTAATTTTTTATTTTTTCGATTTTGCCAAATTTGGAATTGTTTATTGAGAATATAATACTTTGAAGTATTAACATATTTTACGCCCTCGAGTGGTTTTGGGAGGCTGGTACTTCCTCGGGCGAAAAAGCAGTTTTCCGGAACTCTTTCGAAAAGTCTCCTTTACGAACCTCGTTACGTCCCTCGCCTTCGGCTCGGGCCGCAAACCTCTCAGTTCGCAAACAGAGACTTTTCAAACTCGTAGGAAAACTACCATTTCTTACCATGGGCCCAAAGTGCAACTGCGGCTTTGTGCCCTCGTGTCACACTTTTCGCCCTTGTAATCACTTTGTGCCCATGGGCAAAAAAGTTTTTTCCGCCCTCTGGGCACAAAAGTACTTTTCTGCCCTTGAGCCCAAAGTCATTTACTGCTTTTAGTGGGATTTGCCATCTTGCTATTGTACTTTTATAGTAGTTTTCGTCGGATTAGTGCCATCGTCTCCGGGGCTGTTTTGCGGCCCGAGGGGTGTAAGGTAGCCACGGAGCAATAGCGCTTATGTGGCGAATGCTATTTTTCCTACCGAGGGCACACCAGCCTCTCAAAAATGCCCGAGGTAGGAAAATTTTATTTTCTTCAGAAATAAGTTTGTCTTTATTTTCTAAATTAATTGCCAAACTAAATACTGTGTGACTTCTATCACAAGTTGGGAATTCTTATGATCTCCAGGCAACTTTCATTGAACTTAAGTATCTACCATTACCATAATTTTCAATTTGATCTTAAATTTCTTTATTCTCATCATTAACATTCTTTATTTCTACAAATGCTATATCATTAAGTTTGTGAATATAGTCATAGATATACTAAATACTTTCTATAGATGCACAATATTAAACATTAATGTGGCAGTTATATTTCATAAAAAAAATTGATTTTATGGCATAACCATTGAATTATCAACTAAAATTTCTTTTTTATTTTTTTTTGTTAATATGCTTTTCATAAGTGTTATTTCTTTGCTTGTATTCAGGATAACCATTTTTTTTTATTTTGTTGAATCAGTGAAAGTTTTAGGAACTTTACTTTATTCAATTACTTCTCTGAATATTCTTATCTGTACTTAATATTTGAGTTTTGAGTTTTCATTTGGCACTAAGGACTCAGGGGTCCTGTATAGTGCTTGACAAGATAAATTACAGTAGATAAATTGTGGTACAAGTGTAGAAAGCGTAAGACAAGTATCATTGCAACGCTCAATGAAAATACCATACAAAAGAAAAAGAGAAAAAAATAAATAAATGAAATCACAGTAACCAAAAGCACAGTAACCCACAAATCACAGTAACCAAAAAGTGTTAGTCCCATAATGTCAAATAATGATAGGGTCATCAGTCCTGGTTGAAATTCGTTGAAGTATATGTACAGCTGTTATCAGCCGGCGAAGCAGTTACTGGGTCGAGCCACTGTGAAAAAGGTGCTCTCAAAAACGAGTTCTGAAGTGAGAACCATAGGCCAGCTCCCTAATCGCCACAGATAAATTATTCCGATTTCGACCATCTGGATCAGTGCAGAGTGAGCGCTACAGCCCTGGCGGAAACCTGACCAAAATGGATCGAGTAAGTCCCTCCCCTTATTCAGTAAATGTAACGAAAGCTTTAGGCTCGTGTTGTCCCATTATTACGCACGCGTAATAGACTCTAACGAATATTTATTGATTACGCGTAGCATTATCAATATACGCTGAGCGTTAACAGTAATACGCTTACTCTAAGAATCTTTATCAAAAAATAAAAAAGCACAAGAGTATAATTAACGATTAGTTTTAGTCATCGTTACCTAACGATGACTAAAGTTTTAACGCTT
Source organism: Copidosoma floridanum (assembly GCF_000648655.2). The sequence goes on from NW_019379927.1 coordinate 1,682,928, forward strand.
TCGACAATCTACGCACTGAAGTTATAATTTACCATTATGTTAATGTGTAGCTACTGCTTTCTTTAGTATTACTTAACTTAATAGCTCGTCGTTGGCTCAGCTGGTTAGCGTGCTAGCCATTGATACAACACAGCTTAAGGGGTCGTGGGTTCGATTCCCGGTTAGAGCACTCAGGTTTTTTCTGATAGTCTTTTCCGGAATCCAATATACGACACCGACTTAGGATTAAGAATGAGTTTTAAGATCTAACCCACAGTTCTCAACCCCAGCGTATTTCAATAATGTAATATTCTGTAGCTATAAAAGCCTTCAAGGACTTAATAAAGCTTTTAAATAAATAAGAAGGTAAACCATGGCGGTTCTGGCACCCCCCCCCAGCTCCCCCCCTTAGGTAATGGTGGGGGAGAGGCTCTAGCTATAGCTGTGGGTGGAGAAGAGGCGGTGGTGGGGGAAGAGGCTGATCGGGCGGTAGAGGAGAGGTGGTGGTGGGGGAGAGGCTGATCGGGTGATGGGAGGAGGGACACGGGCGGTATAGGTGGTAGCGGCGGTGGGTGGTGCGGACTACTCGGATGGTAACGTCAGGGGAAGGGGGCCTCTTCCGGATGCTGTGACGTTGGATGGTACTGACGGCTCCCTTCCTTTCTGACCGCGAATCGAGCTCCGACGTCATCAGGATGGGTCCGAAAGGTGTAGGTGACAAGCTCAACGTACAGCTCGAGAGGAAGATGATCAAGCATGAACGTGTATTTCTTATCAGTGGATGTAGCGGACCGCGTATTTCGTTTAGCTGCGACAAACGTTGGCTTACTCGACGCAGTACTTTGCCAAGTAATGGAGCTACCACGTACTTCGTCATCTTAACGTTGTAACGATTATTAGTTAACTAACCCCTCTATCGATGTGTCATCTCTTTATATACAACTGCTAGTCACCGCTAGTTATCACTCGTATCGCTTTCGCAGAGGCAAATCAGTATAAAAGAAAAGTTCAAGCAGCTTGTCATTCATTTGAGTACGTTAACGTGAGCTGTAAGTATAATGGAGCAACTCCGCGAGAATTTTGCTAACGCCAACGCCGTGGAGCGTTACGACATTTTCTGTGAAATAGCGCGAATAGAATATCAACGCTTGCTGCATAGTGATAATATGACTGAGATACGAGATTTTATTGATAATAGTGAAACAGTGCTTAAAAGTATTTCCGACTATAAGCTGTCTGTAAAATTGTCATCGTCAGTAGAAAATAAGTTGTTGAATATTGAGTGTCTTTTGTCAACGTTTTTAGCAGCATTTTATAAAATTCTAGAAGTGCAAGGGTCTGGGCTCGATGAAAAATTAGACAATCAAGATGATTATAATTTTGTGACATGGAAAGATCTTAATAGTGCTTTTAAAAATCGCATAAGAACGGCTGTTATAACAAATAATAGGCATTTAGATATAATAAAATTTCTTAAGTCTGCGGAAAAAATATTCATTTTAAAAGTGCGAAAAATTCTCAACGAGCAAAATGCTTTAAAAATTAATACAGTATTAACAGCAGAGTTTTTGACGGTAAAAAATAATACAGAGACTGTTGAAGTTAAATATTTTAATACTAAATCTGATTCCATTTTTGATACGACAGATCTACATGAATGGTTTAAAACGAATGTCGAGAAGCCTATTTCTACAGATATAGAAGAGTTTCAGGAGCGCGATTTTGGATGGACTTTACGCTCAATTTAAAATTTAGTAGTAAATGTAAATAAGTACAATGCAATGAGTGGTAGTTCTTACATAGAACTCCCTACTACTATCGAGAAAAAAAAAGCTTGCGTGAATGTACAGAACGCAGATCAGCAATGCTTTAAATGGGCCATTTTGTCAGCTTTACATCCAGTGAATAAAAATGCACAATGAGTGTCAAATTATACTTAATACGAAAACAGTTATAGTTTTGAGGGGATCACCTTTCCAGTGCAGCCTAAGCAAGTTACAAAATTTGAAAAACAGAATAATGTGTCTATTAACATGTATTTTTTGGAGAAAAGTAAAAATAGTCATAAAACAGTACCCCTTCACTTGACAGGAGAAAAAAAAGATAAACATATTAATTTGCTGCTTATACAAAATTATTATATTGATACGTATAGTGAGGAAAATTCAAAGAAACACAAAAATATTGACGAAGAACGTGATGATTTCGTTAATGCTGAGGCAATGGATGAAGATGAGGTAGAAGAAGATAGAGAAGGTTTTTTAATGCTGAGGCAATGGACGAAGATAAGGTAGAAGAAGATAGAGAAGAATATTTAGAAGAAATCCGAGATGGTTATAATAGTAATGATAATGATATAAAATACCACTACGTATATATTAAAGACTTATCTAGGTTGGTTAGAAGTTCTTTAACAAAACATCAACACAAAATATATATTTGTGACCGCTGTCTTTATTACTTTGCAACTGATGAAATGTTAAAAACACATATGGTGGAGTGCGTTAAAGTGAATAAGTGTAAAATAAGATTGCCGAGATATGATAGTAAAATTTTAAAATTTGAAAATCACATAAATAAAAATCGTGTACCATTTATAGTATACGCAGACTTTGAGTGTTTATTAAAACCTGTGCATAATAGTGAGCGAGCAATACAACACCATGAAGCATTAAGTGTTGGATATTATGTAAAGTGCAGTTTTGATAACGCGAAATCACGATACATTTTCTACAGAAAAAAAACTGAAAGCAGTGAGAATCCAGCTACCTGGTTTGTAAAAGAAATGCAAGATATTGCCTTAGATTTACATAGGATGTACAACAATCCAGGGCCAATGAGATCATTAACTGAAAAAGAGGACTTTGATTTTTTCAATGCTGATATATGTCACATATGTGAGAAGTCTATTAAAAATGATGAAAAAGTTTACGATCATTGCCATTTTACTGGAGAGTAAGTATTATATTTATGAGTTTGTAATTGAGAAAATTTTTCCCTTTAAACTAAAATTCGCTTTTTTTTACTCAGATATCGAGGCCCAGCTCACAATGTATGTAATCTCAAGTATCAGGACTCGCGAGCAGTACCAATAGTTTTCCATAATCTCAGCAATTATGATGCCCACTTATTTACACAAGAACTTGTAACTTGCTTTCCCGGAAGAGTACAAGTTATCCCTCAAACTAAAGAAAAATACATTTCTTTTACGAAGTACGTTAAAGGGACACGCATAAACTTACGCTTCATTGACTCGTATAGATTTTTGCCGTCGTCGCTTGATAAGTTGGGATCTTACTTAGTCAGTATGATACTCTAGAAAAGGTTTTCAGTCAAGATGATAAATACTCTTTCGAGCAAATCAATATGCTGAAGAGGAAGGGTGTATTTCCATACGACTATGTAGCATCATTCGAAAAACTTGAAGAAATCGGGCTCCCATCTAAAGATGATTTTTATAGTAAATTATATAATGCACATATAAGTATTGAAGATTATATACATGCTGAAACAGTGTGGAAAACTTTTGATATTATAACTCTTGGACAGTATTCAGATCTTTACCTCAAAACTGATGTACTTCTGTTAACAGAAGTATTTGAAAACTTTATAAATAATTGCCTCAAGGTTTATAAATTAGATCCTGCTCACTATTTCACTACTCCAGGCTTCACTTGGGATGCCATGTTGAAAAAAACGAAAGTAAGTATTATGTATAAGAATATAATGTCTATTGTGCTTTAGTTATTAATTGAGAATTTTTTTCAGATTTCATTAGAACTCATTACTGATACTTGGTTTTCTGCAGTTCCTGCTCGTAGAAGCCACCAGAAATTGGCTGATTTTGGTAATCTTTCAAATGGTAAGTTGGTGGATTGGTTAGAGCTACTCGTGTTATAGTGAATACCTCAGTCGACCAGTTAGGTGTGTATCCTTTCTCAAATACTTGCTTAGCATTACTTATTCGCACTTTATCACCCACTTTAAATTTCGGTTGTTTTCTCATCCCCATTGTTCTTGATGAAATTTTTTTCAAAATTTAATTTTCAGTAGCAGCTGACACATCCTTTGGTTTCATAGCTATTGTCCGATATTTCCGATTATTATAGGCTGTCAGTAACTTAGGTAAGATGTCAATCCACTTATATCTGCCACGCAAGCTGAAATTTTTCCACATATCATGCTTTAGTGTACGATTGAATCACTCACACATAGACGCTTTAAGGTTACTATAAGTCGAGTACAAGTTAATTTTGTTCTTTTGCATGAGACTTTAAAAATTCACATTGTAAGACTCTTTGCCATGATCTGTTTACAAATTAGTTGGAACTCTTCTCTCTGTTAATATCGACTTCATAGCTGCAGTCACATCTTTACCGGCTTTATTCTTTACAGGCACAGCCCATGCATACTTGGAGAATACATGTATAACTGTAAGAAAATACCTATAACCTTTATTTTCATGAGCATAAGGTATCATCTCCACAAGATCAGCTTGCCATGTTTCATCCAAGCCTCGAATATCAAACTTTCGGCGAAGGTAGTTCCGTCTCGCAGGTTTATGAAGCTCTTCCACTACTGTTTTCATCTCTCTTAACTATCTTCTGGAGTTATACTAGATATATGTGCTACAATCTCCTTAACTGTATTTATTTCACGCTGCAAATTTAGTATTGTTTCTGAGAATACATCACTTGAATTGCTCAATAGTAGATTTATTTTCTCTTGTTCATCCAAAATGAAACTTTTTTCTTTCTGTAAAGTAGTGAGATTTACAGCATCATGAGGTTAAATAGCTGGTGCAACATTGCACAACCTTTTATTTTCCAAGTCAAATTGACCATCCCTAGAGAGATTATATCCAATTCCTCGAGGACCTCGACTACCACCTTCCGACTTAGCTGATCCACGTCCGAACACGTCAATGCTCATTTTTACACTGAAGTAGAATTGATAATGATGCTCAATATATGATATTAGCTTCACGAAGCTCCTCAACGATTGAATTCATTTCATTAGTGTGACTAGGATTACCGGCTGATTTTTCTGCCACTAGTAATCTTAGACAATTGACCAGCTCGTTAGGATCGTCCCAGTAAACTTAGTCCATTTGCATGTTCAGCCTAGCAATTTTAAATGAAAGTATGAACCCGCCTTACTTCTTAATTTGAGTGAGATTAAATTATGGGGCAATAACATTATTGAATTTATTACTATTGTATGGACGAATCATCTCATTTTTGTCATATTTTCTTTTATGCGCACTTGACGTTTCCAAGATTTTTTTGTATTTAACTTAATTATCTGGTGTCATGTGCTTTTTATCAGGATGATTTTTTATAAGTAACTCCATTAATCCATCAGTCATTGGATATCTTAGATCCAAGGCCTTATATAGGCGAATCACCAAGTATATGTTGTCCGTTTTTTTTCTTTCTTATCCCATAAATTCGATCCAGTTCTGACTCCTTTCTATCAAGTATTTGTAAGTATGGATTCATAGGTTCATTTTTTTCGATGTCATGCGCTGAATCATCATCGTCACTTTTTTCAACAACGGTATCATAGTCTTTGATAGTATCATTCGACGAAAAAGTATCTTCTTCATCATTACTGTTACTATTAGCTGATTGGAACATTGATGCGTCGGTATTATTAATTTTTGACTTAAGGGGCTTGAAACGTTTTTTAAGGAAAGATTCAGAGCTAAGTGGCACGTTTTTTACTTTCTTTGTGTCCTCGGTAATTTTAAGAAGTGGATCAGTAATAGGCTTGAAAGTCTCTCCAATCTGCTTTTCAAAATTTTTTCTTCCTGACTTTAACAATCGATGCTTACGTCGAGCAGCTTCTCTAGCTTTTTTAACTTGCCGAAAAACGTCTTTTTCCTCACGAAAAGTGTCCATGTTGATCGCTTGATGGTTATTAAGAGACTAATACGCACTTAATAAGCATGAGTTATATTTATAGCAAAAGAATCAAATCCTCTCCTATATCTATCTATATCTATATCTAACATCTTTTTCCTTGTCTATTACGACAAATCCATGTTTTCCAACTCTTCAACAGTTTACACATAATTTTATGAATTCATTGTACGTCATATCAGTATTAACATGATCATTATAGATGTGCTTCAAATTCATGTCATCTTGTCGAAATATTACTAAAAGGTTTAAATCATCTCTGACTAAGTGGTTTGGAACTTGAGAATAGGATTGGTATAGATAGAAGCAGTCAACGCTTTTGTGACGTCCCATGCAGAAAAAGGCTTTAACATTATCTTGTTTTTCACAGGCAATGTCGTCAAGGATCATTATGGAGTTGGATAGTGCCTTATCCGGAGATATGACTAATTCATGATCACTGTATGAAAAATACTTTACACCATCTATGGGCTCCAACAGTTGTTCTAGAAACTTATACTTTGGCTGATTCAGCGACTTTGAGTACAGATAAACATTCTCAAATCTCAATCCGTTGGGGTGAGTAATTAAAGCCAGCAAGCTGTTTGTTTTTCCACAGTTTGACGGACCACAAAGAACAGCTCTTATCGTATGATTTTCTTATCTTGCTTAACGATTCCGTCGAGATTCACGACAGGAATTTTATATTCTGATCTACGAAGCTCATGTTTACTGTATGCTGACTCAACTGAGACTGAAACATGATACTGTAAATGGTTTGCCTATATATTTTGAAACTCATCTGTCATCGAATTTCCTAATCTTGCTTATCAGTTTGTTGAAATTTATGACGGGAAGTTAAATATTCTGTTCCCCGGAGCTCGTGGTGACTGCATGCTGAAATATGAAACTATAAATAGTTCTCTACATATATTTTCGAGCTCATTCATCGTTAAGCACTTGGAAAGTAACGATCATTCATCATCGCAAGGACTGTGGAATTATAAACACACTCATCAATAAACTACCTATAGAGCTGCACGTACCAGGATATCAATATTGTGGACCGGGCACTAAACTAACCAAGAGATTAGCTCACGGAGATCCGGGTATCAATCCATTGGATCAGGCGTGCAAGCAACACAATATAGCCTATTCTCAGGATCGAAAAAATATTACAGCAAGAAACACCGCTGAAAAGGCGTGGCAAAGATTCAAAGCCACAGACGCTAGTTTAGGGGAAAAAGCTGCTGCTTTTACTATTACCAGTGCCATGAAATTGAAATCCAAACTCGGCATGGGAGCATTCCCTAGTACGAATTCTAGTAAAGTGAGTAAGAACAAAATGAAGCAGAAGAAAACTACTTTGAAAAGCTTGATTCGAAGTGCTTCAAAGTCCATGATTTCTAATCGTAGTGCTCGAAAAGCTATAAGTTCGGCGTTAAAGGGAGCTCAGGATGCTGTGAAAAAAGCTGGTGGTAGAAAAAAATTTGGAATACCTCGAGTATTTTCTATCCCGCAGAAAACTGGATAATTCCTACCATACCTTATTCCTGCATTCGCTGGCCTAAGTGCTATAGGCACTATCACTAATGGTGTAACTGGAGTTGTCAAGGCTATTAATGATGCTAAAGTTGCTCGAAAATAGCTAGAGGAGAGTGAGAGGCATAATAAAGAAATGGAAGCACTCTTACTTGGAAAGGGGCTGTTTTTAAATCACATAATAACGGCTTAGGTCTATATTTAAGGCTTGTAAAAGGCTTAAAAGATGGAAAAAAAAAATTTCTACATAAAACTGCCTTACCGAGCGCTCACAGACTATGACCTCATCAAGTATGCAAAAATTTTGAAAATACCGCATTTCCGTGGAGTTTTCACGAGAAATGCTCTGCCAGCCGATGGCCCACGTTTTTCCGAATCAGCAATAGTCAATCTCGATAATAAGGATGGTCCTGGTACTCACTGGGTTGCCTAGAGAAAGTGAGGCAATAACGTGACGTATTTTGACAGTTTTGGTGACCTACAGCCACCGATTGATCTACTGCTATATCTTGGTGTTAGATGTGTCAAATATAATTATGAAAGGTTCCAAGATTTTGGTACCTACAACTGCGGCCATCTTTGCTTAAGCTTTCTTCGTAAAAAACTCAATTATCAGCCAACATAAATGCATCCCAATACGCAAGTAACATTAGTCATTGACAAACCGTCATGGAAGAATCATTGACATTAAGTTTATCAGGAACATCATCTATTCTTGAAGCACAATATTTTCCACCTATCAAGTTGTCACCAGCACATAACTACGTTATTGGTCTAGTAGAACTCCTAAGTTTCAATTCAATTCCAAATATCGACGAAGGTAATAATAAATTTTACGTAGGTGATCAAGTGGTTGTTTTTCCAACTGGCAGGTACGAAATTCAAGATATTGAGTCATTTCTGATCGACGTGTTACAACCCGACGAAATAGCTATTAGCATCAAATCAAATAATAATACTCTTTGCAGTATGATAACGTGTAGTCATACCATTGACTTCAGGCCAAAAAATTCTATAGGCCGTCTTCTAGGCTTTACTGAACGAATTCTTAGGGATACGAGTACTCACATCTCAGATTTACCTGCTGCTATTCTCAAGGTTAACACATTGAGAGTTGAGTGTAATTTCACTAGTGGAGCCTATATAAACGGAGAAAAAGTTCATACCATCCACGAGTTTTTCCTTGCTGTACCACCGGGATACAAGATTGTCGAAGTTCCATCGCAAATCATTCATTTACCCGTTGCTGTTAAAATTATAGATCATCTTCAAGTACGCATTGTTGATCAGGAAGGTAACTTAATTAATTTTAATGGGGAAGTTATAAATACAAGACCACCCTTCAAACAACTCAACAGAAACGGGCATACTGGACAACAATAGTAAAGTTAGACGAAGCTATGAAAACAAATTAACAAGGGTGAGAACGAATAGTCATCCACGAGACAACAAAATTGGACAAAGCTATAAGAATAAACCAAAATGGGTGAGACGGATCAGTCGTCGACGAACGCTCAAAGCGTTAACACGTCACAACGTACAGTTCTTAAAAAACCTAGGCCTAAAAATAAGAGCTCTTGGTGGCAAATAACTTGTACATTTTTTTGCTGCCTGCGAACAAGGAAAAGTTGTGATGGAAGAGATTCTTGGGATTCGTCAGGTGTCGTGTTTGATGAGTCGGTTGCACACTACGAAATTTATGCACATCGACCCCACATTGCATCAGCATTTAATAGCAGTGATGAAATTCGCATCTTAATTCAACATTAAGATTTATGTCTTTTACCCTCTCAAAGTTCCCTACGTATTTCTGGACGTATCACAACTGGAGATGATAAATCTCTTGAGAAAACAAAACTAGTTAATAACGCCATCTGCCATCTGTTTGAAGAAATACGATATGAACTAAATGGTATAGAAATTGATAGGTGTAAGAATGTTGGATTGACAACTTTAATGAAAGGATAGATATCTTTCTCTCCCAGTCAGAGTTTAATGCTTGAAAATACTGGTTGGATAGACATTGAAAAAAAAAAATCTATTTTCAATGATCATTCTTATTTTGAAGTGTCAATACCTTTGAGTATGATATTTGGTTTCGCTAAGGACTATCGCAAAGTTGTGGTTAATGCAAAACATGAATTAATTCTCACAAGATCAAGAGATGATGTTAGCACCGTTATACAAGTACCTGAAAATCAAATTTTCGAAAAGTATAAGCTTAAATTGACTCAGATTAAGTGGCTTGTGCCTTACATAACTGCATCAGACAGACGAAAAATTCGTTTGCTTGATGTTATTGCAAACTAGATTTTTGACTGAGAAATCCAGACTGGGCCAAAAAAAACTTTTTGTATAGATCTCAAGATCAATAACAAACGTAACCACTTTCGACTAAAAAATGTCAGCAAAAGGTCCGAAAAGAATGGTAAAAATGGCCAAATCAGGTTTTTTGCTTCTATCGGAAAAGCTGTAATTCGGCCAAAAAAACGTTCCACGTGTAAAGGAGGGCAATTTCAAGACGAACAAAATGAGCTCTAGTGAGCCCAAATCGGCCTTAACGTTTTTCTGCAAATTGCCAAAAAGTGCCAATTTCACCCTGTTTTTCGGTATTTCATAACTGACGTTTTAATTGATATTTTGACTTTAAATTTTAACAGAACATGGATTTTATGATTCCTAACAAACATACAAAATTTCAAGACGATCAGATGTAAGCGTTTTGCAAACCGTCAAAGATACTAAAAAAATGTTTTTTCGAAAAATGGCTCTAAAAAAGTTGTTAGACCACATAGAGCCACTTTTTCAGAATGTTTTCTCTTAATAAGATGTTAACCCAACACTCATTAAATTTTCGTATCCCTAACTTTTTCATAAGTATCCTAAAAATATATCGAAAATGCACTTTTTTGGCAATTTGCGGAAAAACGTTAAGGCCGATTTGGGTTCACCGGAGCTCATAGTGTTCATCTTGAAATTACGTATCTTTTTCATGTGTAACGTTTTTTTGGCCGAACTACAGCTTTTCGGATGGAAGCGAAAAACCTGATTTGGCCATTTTTACCATTCTTTTTGGACTTTTGCTGACATTTTTTTTGTTCGAAAGTGGTTACGTTCGTTGTTGGGCTAGAGATCTATACAAAAAGGTTTTTTTGGCCCATTCTGGATTTTCATCCAATAGGGAAAGTTTTCATCTATTTTGCTCACAATTGGGGGAATTGGCTGGGCCAAAAAGTAAATGAACTCTATACATATAAAGGAGAAAAAAATTTAGTGTTTTTTTCCAGAAAGGGGTTAGAAAAGGCAAACAAATTCTGCAAGGGAGAGGTGCGGAAAATGCCGCCATAAAAACTATTTAATATGTGAATATTTACATTATGAAGTTTTTTATTAAACCCTTATAGAAGGTTTTCTGACTGTTTTTTGACTATCTTACTAACTACTATCATCAGACACTCTTAAAATCTCAGTTACTGTTAAGTGAAATCTATTATTTTACAAAATGATTAAAAAATGTGAATCTCTAAGAAGAAAATACTTTTATTAAATAACAATAAAGGAAAAACATAGAAGAAAATAAAGCAATAAGTGGATTATATGTAGTATTTCTTAGAGTTTATAAACAATGTTCTTTTAAAATTATATTTAAATATAAAGCATGAAGCAACATCATTTAAAAATTAAAAAATATATAACAATGATGAGTATGGAACGTTTGAAAATCCTTTATATTCTTACTAATACATGATGCAAAGCCGCAAAAACTATTCAATCGATCTTGCTGAAATTTAGCATACTAATTCTTGACACTTCTTAAATGGTGGTAGTATGGTTTTTATATTAAAGAAATTGATAATAATAGCAATAATAAAACTCAAAGTTTTGCAAAAATTTTCTAGCTTTTCACCTTAGTTAATCAAGATCCGCTAGGTGGCAAGCGAAGTAAGTGAGTCTGGTTATAATATCCCCGAGAAAAATGCTGATTTCCATAGAAGTTTACCAGCAGTATATCAACAACTAAGATGTTAGTCGTGCAGCTGGGTATCCCAGCTACCCACAACACTCCTTTTCAATTAACCATTGACTTACATCGAATAACACCATGAATCACCAAGATTACCAAGTGCCACGAAAAAATAGGTCTTGTAAGCGCCAAAATTTCTGGCATAATACTTGAAGACGTCCAGCTACAATACCATCTGCTCTAACACTTCAGGGTTTTGTGGCTGTTCTTCCAACTGACCTGGTACGGCCAGGGTACCTATTGCTACAAGAGCAAGAGAGGGGAAATAACCCTGAGAAGTTCAGGCAGTCACTTTAGCTAGAAATTTCATTAGTCTCCTCCTCAGTGGCTTCGTTAAGTCGGAACTACTACAAGTGAAAGGCAAAACTCGTAGATTCGTTATACAAACAAATAAATTTAATTTTTGTTCATCAGGAACCAGCCGTCGGCCCAAAGGCCTTATTTGCTCTTACTAACAGTATACTTTTCTTTTAAATCGTTGATTTGGCGTTGTGGTGTTGGGTTTCACCGAATGGTTGTGTGCAGTAGTATTAGTATGTCATACGTAAGCTGGCGTTGACCTACTGTTTGAATTTATGTCTTATATAATGTAATAGTAGCGTATCTTATTCATCTTTTTATCTTATGTCCTTGTAAAAGTCTTTTTCATACGTTGTCTATTTAAATTTTTTCTTGATATTTAATTTATTCATTAAAGTAAGAATAATGTGCCTATCAATTAGATTTTTGAATTTTTGAATGTTTCATATAATTAAGGAATTGGTATATTTTTGTATTAAGAAAGTCAATTTAATCAACAGCCAAGTTATGTCTTACTAGCAGCCCCCCGTCTCGGCTTCGCCCGAGACTCGCTGAATGAAACACATGTGTGTTGACAAATAATATAAGATGTTTTCAGTTAAAAAACTTCACATCTCTTTTTAACACTTTTTGGAACAAATAACTTCTTATTGAAAATATCGAAAAAAGGAAAAAAATGATGGTAAAAAGTATCGTGCATTCTTCACGTCATAAAAAAGGTATTGGCTCTGAAAAGGGCCGTTGATTTTTACATGTTAACGTTATGATATAACAAAGGATTATTTGTTAAAGCTGTAAAGATACAAATATATAATTTAAAATTATTGTTTCATTCACAAAATTTCAGTATACGTGACATTTTTAGTTTTATTTCCAGAAGGAATTAAAACAATCTGATGATGTGGATCACCAGTTCTTGAAAGCCCGAAATACAATTATCCATGTGAAAAGCAGTTTGAACGTAAATCTACCCCCACAAAATTATAAGTTTGTCCTTGCGACTTGTTAATTGTCATCGCAAAAGAAACTTTGACAGGAAACTGTAATCGCTTGAACTAAAAAGGGAAATCAGTTGGTATCATCCGAATTCTTGGAATAAAAGCTATTTTTCCTGATGCTGGACCTGTCAAAATAGTAGCTTCTATAACATTATTTCACAGAGTTCTAATTTGCAGTCTGGTTCCATTACACAGGTTCGGGGGTTAAAGATTACGTAGTAGCATAATCGGAGCTCCAACTTTCAAACTCAACTCATATGGTGGAAATCCTGATGGAGTTAGGGAATTTAAAAACTCCTGAGGATAATTAACAACATCTTCAGTTGCGATGACTGAATCAATAGAGAGGTACTCTCGAGAATCAGCTACAAACTTTTGAAGAATAATGTTGTTAATTTCCTCTGCTGTAGAATTTCTCGGTGAAATTATGTCTTTCTCACATAACCATTGGTATAATTTATTTGATAAATTTTCAATATCTGGGTAAACTTCAGAAATAAGATTATCGACAGTTGTAACCAAAGTTAATACGCAAAGTTGAAAAAACGCCATCAACGTTGTTTTTCTCGGATTTTCGAGAATCTGTTGAATATTTTGTTAACTTACGTAAACTCTTTGATAATTTTCAAGGTGAACATCCAAATGTAAGACTGGAGGATACCGTGCGTGAATCTCAAAGTCAAAAAAACGCCAAAATCCCTCAGAGGAACAAATATAGCGTACATTGGCATAGTTTGCAATTTCGTCAATGTTTCCAACTGAAAAAGTGGCTCGGTCTGATCCTTTGTTGATATATTTGCAAATATATTTAATTGCTTGCACTGAATGACAAAATTCAACGTTAATGTGTGCATTGAAACATCGTGATAAGACGGGCGAGTACGGTAAAACCCAATGGTTATCAATCTGTACTTCTTTGCCACGAATTGTAAGTACAGAACTATGACCTCCATCAGCAGAGGCTCTTCTACGATAGATTGGGTAGCCATCATCTGCAGTTAGGGTTTCTTTAACAAAATTTCGAAGAAACTTTTTTGTACATTTTCCATTATCCATACATGGTGAAGCCATGTTGAATTCGCCGCAAGGTCCATGAACCATACTTTTTGAAATTATACTGAATAGCAACGGATCTTGTTGAGGATCTGGTAATTCAGCTGAAATGATCTTGTCTATTTCATCCGGCTGAATTTTTGTTTTAAGCCATAAAAGTATATGCTCATGAGGTAGCCCTCGTTTTTGCCATTCGACACTATGGATCCAAGCATCAACTTCGCCGTATATTGCTTTCTTAGTGAGGACATCTATAAGTTTCCTTAATTTCAAGTGAAAAACCCTTGAAACAATGTCATGCCTGTCTGAAGGTTTTTGATTTTTGTGTAATTCATTTTTTATTTCCGACCACTCAGGGTTACACGTGAAAGTGATAAATAAACATGGACGCCCAAACCCACGTACGTAAGCCATTGCATCTTGAGTTTTTTTATGCATATATCGCGGTTAGCCAGTGAATGAGGATGGTAACATTACAGGCTGTCCGATACTGGAGGGTTCCATGCTACGATCATTATTCATTGTATCTCGTAGATGAATGTAACTTTCAGCACGCAGTTGTTTTTGATGTGTTTGCAAGTAAAGTAAACGTTCTGTGATCATTTTTGCCATCATATCAACAACAAATGGATTGAGTAAGTTCTTATAATAAAGTAGGTAATTTATACGATCATTTTTTAACATAAACCTATAAGAGTAGAACTGCATGCAAGAAACAGTTTTGTTTGGAACACCGTAAAGTGGTACATCAATAGAATATCCATTTTCTCCAAAAACAAACATAAGAGGATATTGCAAGGAGTCATAGAATCGATGGAGCTCAGAAACTCGCTCCAACCGCCAATGTCGACCATGTAAAATAATGTCTCTAGGGCATTTTTCCTCGTTAACTATTAGTGCAGCAACTTCATTCACTCTAGGCGCATTGTATCGTCCTCGATGCTCCCCAACAGGAGTTCGATCAGCATGAATAATCAATTTTAAGTTTTCAAGTTCATCTACTGTTCGAGAGTCATAATTGGATTTAAAAGTTCTTATAAGAGGATTGCAATCATGTATCACCTTTTGTAATGATTCAATCAAAGTTTTTTTTAGGGCATTATCTGACCGAATAGAAATTTGTTCAGCTTCAGACATGAAATAGATTTGTAAGCACTGCGGACTCTTGTTCTGTTCAGGAAGTAAGCTACCTATCAAGTGGTATACTTGACCTTGGATTTTGAAGGTTGGCATAAAGTTTCCTTCTCTAATTTCTTTCCCTCCAAATGACGTCATTTAAAATTGCGTATTGTAACGTCTGACGTTATCAAGGAAATGTTTTGATAGGGGGTGTTCGTCCATTAACAGACATCTAACCAATTTAGGAGGATTTTCCAGTGGATCAAGGGAAACTTTACCACCAGAACAACAGAGCCCTGGAGCTGCATCTGTCCATTTTTTAGCGCCACAATGAGTGCAAATAGAAACCATTCCGCCAATTTAAATTGATGGAAGATGTAAGTAACCAATGTCAGGATTGTAACAGAAAGCGGATCTGTAAATGGTTGATCAATCGTTGATTTTGCCGTTGCTGTTCTACTCTCGATGAATGTTCTGCATCAGTTTCTCGACTCCTAAAGTTGTAAACATTTAAAGCATTAGAAGTTCTCCTCCCGATTCTCCCTCTTGCGATTCGGGGCATTGTTAAAAATTTTTGCGCGCCCTAAAAAGTGCTGTGTTTGTTATATTTTGTCAATTACAATATATACTTTGGCAGGTGTTCAACGTTTAATAGCCCTGAAAAGGGCCAATGAGATTGACCAAGTTAGCTGAACGCTAATCTTGGAGGAAAAGTAATTTCTGGCCTATGTAATTTGAGTGTAGAAAGTCGTCGGTGGCCGGGGTTCCCAGACTCACGACAAACAGCTCTGCTCTTGATGTCTGCCAGCAAAGGGCAGATCTATTTTTGGAAAAGTAGTTCAACGTTGAATGGCTTTTAAAAAGACCGATGAGATTGAAAGTTACTTTACGGTAAAATTTATTGATGGCCCTGAAAAGGGCCAATTTTTATCTTCATTTTTTAAGTAATCTGACACCCCACCTGTATATGTTAAACGTCCAGAATTCTTAGTTGCAGAAATTACAAGAGAGTATTTCACTGTAATCTGTGTCGTAGTGTACAGCCCGCCTAAATCTGGATTCTGGGTTGATGTTGAGACTGCAGGAATAAATAGTGCTTGCGCATATGATCAGCTAGCTATAATGGGTGATTTTAACATTGAGTGGAATGTCAATTCTACTAATAAAAATATTCTCAAGTGTTCTCTGAGTTCCATGGGCCTGGAGAGGTTGCCTTTTGATCACACTCATCATAGTGCAGTATCAGACTCTACTATTGACTGCCCCTGCTTGAATGAAGTCCATTGTGTAAAAACTTGTAAGTAACTGAGACAGCCATGGATCACAGCACGTGACGTTATCATGGTTGAGTTGGATATTCCTATATCCAGAGTACCTCCAAAGGCTAAGAAATATCGATCCTATAAATACATTGATAAAAATAAAGTGCTGATTTGAGTGAAATTGATTGAAATTGTTTGCAAAATGTATGTCTTGAGGACAAAATGAGTCTTCTCACACAGAGACAAAACACGTCAAGTGAGCACCCCTAAAAAGCACTTGGTCGTCGATTTTGATGAAACGTTGATAAAAATTTTATGAGAATTAATATTTTCAAGTGAAATAAACAAAACTTAACAATTTATTTAACTATCTATTTATTTGTGAAAAATTATTAAAGAATTCAATTTTCAACAATGTTCTCATACTACAATTTTTCTGATTTTGGGCTCAAAATGTTCCTTGGACCTTCAGCTATATATATATAAAAAAAAACGTAACTCCCTGATATTTTCTGTAACTCAACATCAATTTTTTTCAACTCAAATTCACTCTACGCTTGAGCTCCTGAGCAATTCTACGAATACTGAGGAATAAATTTACGTGTTTTTAGTTACACGGGTGATTGTAACTTTTTCATCTTCGAAATATATTTTACAAGCTATATTATTTGAATCTATAGGATAATAATTGTGAAACTGTCACGTATTCTTGACAGTTTCAGCATCTGCAATACGTTGGGCTAATCGACTAATATTTTAATCATGATCTGACTATGAACAGAAGCTGAAGCTAATTTTATGAAAAAATTACCAGCCCATTCGTATAATATTCTCGCGTTCGTTATATGTCTGTCATTGACACGTTGCAAGCTCGCTTAATACGCATGTCTTTTTACGCTTCCGCCCATGCCATCGTACGCAGCTTTACTGAGTGATGTTGCAAAAAAGTTTCATTCTGCATCGACTTCAAAATCACTACGATGACAAATCAGATTTATGAAATTGTACTTATTTTTATATTGTGATCCTGCTTCGTCAGAAAAATAATATAACTTCTTAATATTTTCTGCCCCATCTTCTTTTTTTAAAAATTCAACTACCTTCCTATCAAACAAATCCGAACTAGCATCGTGTGTAATTTTTTCCGAAATTAAAACATGATTTATATGCTGCACTTTATGATCTTTATGAAAGTATATCGCATACGCATGCAAAGTTACTTGGTTGCTTGTCCAGTGGTGCGATAATATTGCATTTTGTACGTAGCACGCATGGTGTTTATCAAAATCTAAACAAACTACGAATTCTTCACTATGTACAGATTTTTTTTTTTCTTATTAAAATAAGCAGCTTGTGACTTGGCTAAGAAATCATGCTTCAAAAGATTTGGCCAATCTGTTTTAAAAAATTTGAGAAATTCGCCACTACTTACAACTTGTTCGATTATGTCACATCTGAGATAAAAATTTCATCGTGATACATGAAAAATTCGACAAACTTACATCAAGAAAAGAGAAAATTAAATGTTCTATATCTCTCAGTACTAGTCCATTGGGTGTAGGCAATTTCTTAAATATTGTTATCATTTAGTTTTTTTTTTATCCAATCAATAATAACTTGTATACTTGGGCAAAAGCGACAAGTCGATAAAAAACACGCAGGCGTCAAAACTTAACATACTGAAGCTTTTATCAAATGATCACTCTTTTCAACGAAAAAAATCTCATGCTTTTTGAATTCTTTTTTCAATCCGATTAACTTGAGTCTAACATTCTAATGTATTTTACCGACACAGACGTTGTGAGTACCACTTTGACCAGCTGCGATTCATTCAGGTGGTTTGAGTTTCTGAAATCTTGTGAGACCTATCTTAGCCTCTGGAAATTTTTCTAGATATTGATCATGGAGATCTTTTAGATAAAATAATAACAAACTTTTTTCAACTGGAATTTTTCGGGCATCTTTGACAACGGAAACACAATCTTTCATGCTAGGCATGATGCGACTAATTTCGTCTAAAAGATACAAACTCACTACGCTTTCTCGTGTTGATTCCGAAAGTTTCTTTCCTTTTTTTCTTAAAAAGTTCTGAAGCAAATCTAGAATTTGCTGCCAAAGCCTTTGCTCGAGACACCATACGACATGAAACATTATTTTATCGGCGATTTATTTTATTTTATTTATTTATTTTTATTTGTTTCATACTCCGACCCTTTCGGGTTTGGAGAGATTTCGTTACACATTTAACCTTCTTTTTACATAATAATTTAATAACTTTTATATTGTCTTATTTTATCTTCATTTCTATTTGCACATACTTTAAATTCTACTTTACCTTTATATTATACAATCATTCATAAAAAAACAAACAAGATCAATTTATAACCTTCAAAAATTCAAAAAACAAAAATCAAAAAACAAAAAAACACAAAAATTAAAAAAANATTAAAATATTTATTTCCTTTCTTCAATTTATCCTTTTAATTTCTTTTATTTTTCTTTCTTCACTGCACTTTCTTTCTTCTCTTCTTCTTTGTCATGCCATTCATCTATTTCTCTTCTCTACTATAAACTTTCTTCAGTCTTCTTTGTTTTTTAGTTATTTTCTGCTTCCTTTCTTTTTCGGATAACTCGTCTTAGTGACTCTATCTCTTTTGCATCATGGCTTAGTATTTTCTCTATTTCTTCCTTATTTTCCGTATATCTACAATTCTTTAATATGTGTCTATAATCTTCTTCTTCTTCTTTGCATAATCTGCATTTCTTATCCTTCTCTTGTGACGAGGCAAAATTTGCTTCGCAATTTTGTTTGCCACGCCACAGTCGACGCCCCTGCTCTGAAGCTAGATAATCATGCTGATGTATATAGCCTTTTCCGTGTGCTCTGTTGTAGCGAATTTTTCATAAGGAGAAGAAAGGACGAGGCGCGGAGGGCCAATGGGTCAAGGTAGTATAAAGAGTGCGTATGGATATTTTTGTAAGTGCCGCGGCGGCGACACGAATGAGAGAGATCGGTGGATAAGGTAGGGACAGAGTAGTTGGGTCAAAAGATAACTTGTTGACCTACTAAGCGACGAGTTGGGGGACTGACGCGATTGATGAGTTCAGTTGGTGTGAGACCACCGAGCGTAAAGTGTAGGAGAGAGAGCGTGGAGCCAGAGAGCAGAGAGTAAGCGAGTATTAAGTGCGAGAGAGATAGAGAGTGAGCGGGAAGAAGGACCCGGAAAAATAAGCCTGATCCCGACCCATCCGACCCTGAACGGCAGCCATCTTGCAGACGAAGCGTCCTCCCGTGACGACCCGAACCGAGCCCGAGGAGAGAGGTGTATGGGACAGCAGGCGAGAGAGGCCTAGGTATCATGCAGCATCGAATTCCTGGACTGCGACCCTCGACGCTCATGGTGGACTTGCCTAACAGTAAGGAAGCACGGGATACGCCAAGGTACAGTGTGTAGGTTACGCGGGGACGCGGGTGGAATCGTCGACTATAGTGACAGACGCGAGAACAGGGGCGGAAGGATCGGGGCATAGGGCAGTGATTTTTGCGTGACACGGTTGGGCCTCCGTCGAGACGTGAAGACGGGGGCGTCGGACAAGTGTGTGAGGGAGGGACAGGAACCGAGTGAGAGTGAGAGAGAGAGAGGAGAGAGGGTACAGGTGGGGGCACAGACGGGAAGCAAATGCCGGAGGCACCTCTTGGAGGACGTCACCGTGGCCTTTACGGGCCGCGACAGCGACCTGCTTCGCGGGCTAGAGATCGGGCCAAGTGAGGGTGTGTGTGTGTGTGCACGTACAGC
Organism: Copidosoma floridanum; assembly: GCF_000648655.2. Next base: position 1,702,905 of record NW_019379927.1, read on the forward strand.
CAGCCGCGTTGAGGAGGCTTGGCCATGACCGAGAGTCACGTGGAAGAAAGAGAGTGTAAGAGTGCGTGTATGTAGGTGTGCGTAAGCAAACATCGTTTCTCTCTGAGCGCACCACTGGCGTCTTGGTTGCGATCGAGAAATTACGGAAGTGTAATTGGGAACAAGGAGAGGTGTTTTAGTTATTATAATAAATACGTTAAGTTAAGTCAAAGTCTCTCTATGTTGTTTATTTGACCCAGACGCGAATCCCCTTTTCAGATAGATCCAGTGAAGGAAGAGTCAAGAGCGCAAATCATCGAGTAGAAACGTACGAGGGTGAATTATCACGGTATTTCCTCTCCAACGGTAAGTCGCTGTAGGGACGAAGAAATATACGTTATACTCTCTTTTCCAATACTCTCTACCCCTACATTCATGTCCGTACCTAAATCTTGCTACTAGTTTTCTATCCTTTAATGGCATATCTTTTTTCAAATATCCTGGCTCTTCCTCTGTTCTTATATCTTTATATACCTTGTTGTACCGAGAATTCTCTATCTTTTCCGTTCTCTTCTCTTTTTCTTTTCTTTCCTTGTTTTTTAATATTTTTTCTCTTACTTATTCTTTAAATTCCACCCCTTTCATAAATCTTGCTTCTTTTATATTTTCTTTACGTAGCATTTTCACTTTTTTTTAAAATTCTTTTCCCATTTTCCATTTTTCTTTGTCCTTATCTTTTTCTCTTACACATTCCTTAACTAATTTTATGTCTGAATCCCTAATTTTCTCTTCAAATTTTAACGCTCTCCTAAGCGCCGTTGTACTCATCTTTTTTAATCTACACTCTTCCTCCACTATGTAATTTGGCGTATTGCTATCTAGTCCTAAAATCTATTTCATATATCTTCTTCCTACACTTTCCAGCCTTTCTTCTTCTTCCCATCCCCATACTTCCGCACTAAATAACGATATACTTTCTACTAGTGCTGTAAATAATTTTCTTCTTCTATTGTAGCTATTCTTAAATATTCTTTTACCTAAACTCCATGCATTTTTCATGGCAACCACTGCTTTTCTCTTCTTTTCTTCTATATGTCTATCAATCCTACTATTTTTATGTAGTATGTATCCTAAATACCTTATTTCATCTTCTTCTTCTAATTCCTCACTTCCCCACTTCCATCTTCTATTTTTTCCCTTCCTTTTTTCAAATACTAAAATTTTTGTTTTTCCTCACTTAAAATCATTTTCTTTTTATAGATGTACCTCTTAAATCTTTTCAGCATCTTTTTTAATTTTTCTTCTGTATCTGCTATTAATACTATATCATCCGAGTAAGACACATTCCATATTTTTTCATTACCAACTCTGCATCCTCCCACTTACCCTCTCTCTAATTCCTCCTCCAAGTCTGCTAGATATATATTAAACAACGTTGGGCTCAGTGGACATCCTTGCCTCACACCTTTCTCTGTTCAGAATTCCTTGGATTCCTCCTCACCTACTTTAACTACATTCCTAGTTTCTTTATAGATATGCATAATCCTATTTCTTAACTTTTTGTTCACCTTCATCTCTATTAATCTTTTCTTTAAAACCTGCCTATCTACTCTATCAAATGCTTCCTTTAAGTCTATAAAACAGGCAAATATTTTTCCTCTTGCTTTGCTTAATTTTTCATCCACAATATGTTTCAGTGTGTATATCGCTTCTATTACTCCTCTTTTCTCTCTAAATTCAAACTGACTTTCTGCTAATTTACCTTCACTTTCCTTCTTTAACATCTCATTCAACAAACTTGCATAAATTTTTTATCCTGTGCACGTTAATGTAACTCCTCTATAATTTTCTAACTTATCTTTATCCCTTTTTTTGTGGATCAGGCATATCACTCCTACTTTTTATTGCTCTCGTAATTCTCCTTCTTCCCAGACTTTCTTAACCAGTTTCTAAAGGGCTGCGTTTACTTTACTAGGCATGTGCTTCCATACTTCGTTTTCTAGCTTATTTTCTCCTGGTGCTTTTCCTATTTTTAACCTTGCAATCTGTCTCTTGAATTCTTCCTTGCTCAACTTTTCCTAATCTTCTGTATTCGTCCTTGCTTCTTCTTTCCTTGTATCTTCTCCCCCGATTTCTTCTTCATCCTTCCCATCTAACTTTTCCATAAAATACCTTCTCCACACTTCCACTGTAATCTTTGTATCTATTTCATTCCTTCGTTTTTTTCTGAACCAGTTTATGTACTTTCACATTTTACCTTCCAATGTTGTGTTTTTTATCTTTTCTTTACCCTATACAACACTTACACTAATCACAAGTACGCTTCAAAATACACAATACCCAGTGGTCTCACACATCTACATACACATACAATAACACCAAATTTAAACTTCTCTAACTCTATTTCAGCGCAAGCCAAGATTCGAGCTTCGCCCAGATGCGTAAGTGCCCCCTCCTCTCACCTCTTCGAGAGCGAGTTGGCCTCCGAAATTCTCCGTTATTTTCCTTCTTCTTTCTTCTCCTATGACCTTTTATCTTCTAGGGGAGTGGTCCTCACGGACCTGTTCCATGTGGGGAGGTTAGTTTTTAGTCAGTAGGCACACTGAGTGAATCCGACACTACCACCGGATTAGCTGGGGTGTCTATGAAGATTGTACCCTCCCGGCTCCATCAAACAAAAAAAAAAAAAAAAAAAAAAAAAAAAAAAAAAAAAAAAAAAAAAAANAAAAAAAAAAAAAAAAAAAAAAAAAAAAAAACTTTTCTTCTTCTAATGTTTTAAACCTTTTCCTTTTTGCTTCATACCAGTTTCTGTACTCTATTTTTTTATCTATATAATAACTCCTTTCTATTTTTTTCTTTCTCCACATCTTCATTATTCTTCTTAAATCTCTCTTTTTCTCTTTCCATTCTTTATCGTACCATTTTTTATCCCCCAGTTTCCACACTTTAAACTGTTTTTATACCTTAAGTACCGCACTGTCTATTATTTTTTTCAATTCCTTCCACCTTCCTTCCACTTCCAGTCCTAACATCTTTCTCCATACTGATCGATCAATTCTTGAGTCCAATCTCTCCTTGCTGTTATCCTCTCTTCCTTTTCCATAATTCCTACTTCTACTTGCTTTTCTAAATACACCTCCAACGGCATATGATTCGATTCCGTTCTTTATCCTATCTTCATTTCTTTTACCTGATCTAAGGCTTCTTGACTCCCAATTGCATACAGATTCTTCTCTGCTGCCAGCGTATGTAAATTCTCCTTCTTCTTTTTTTTGCTCATTCATTATACACCACCCTTGTTCTGTTATTTCGTTTATTAGTCTTCTCCCTTCCTTATTTATTTTGTCGTTTTTTGACTTTCTTACCTTTATTTCCTTGTCGCCATCTATTTCATTAATCCATCCTCCATCTCTCCTGGTTCTGGCATTTCAGTCTCTCAGTATTAGTACACTTTCTCTTTCCTTCGTTTTTACTTTCTCTTTTATAATTTCCATCGTCCCTTCTACGTTTTGACTATATACTCCTATGATTTTCCACTCCTGATTTCCGTATTTCATCTTCTGCATTATTATATTATCGTTTCATATTTCGTATTTTCTGCTCTCCATCTTTTTACTCATTCCTAACCTAACATTATTCCTCCTTTCGCTCTACCTTTTTTATAATCTCTTGTCGCTGCCATACACTTCCACTCAAAACTATTGGACAACTTACTTTCTACACTAGTCCACTTGCCCTGCTCTAACCACGTTTCTACTAACACTATTATATTAAAATCACTCAAGTACTTCCACACTTCACTGTCCTTATTTAACACTCCTGCAACGTTCCACGTACAAATACTGACATTCCTTCTTTTCACTCCCTCCTCCTCTCTATCTTCTTGTTCTCTTCATTCTTGCCTCCTGCTTCTTTCTTCAGTGAACTCTTCTTTCCGTTCATTACATTATAAGCCACTTACCGTCAACCATCATCTTTGTATATCCAATTTTTGTATTCTTTCCTTTACTCCTTTGCTCTTTTGACTTGTTTCAAATAGTTCTTTGAATCTCTCTTTTTTCTCTGTTAAATTGCTATCTACATAAGCTCCTCTCTCCATATGTTTTTTATTCCTCATTACTTCTTCTTTCATTTCGTTGTTTAGCAACCTTACTACAACTATCTTCCCCACATTTTGCCCAGTGTTCACATTTGTTTTTAGCTTTCTCTACCTTTACTTTCACTTTAATCTTTTGTTCAATGAATTTTTGCACATTCTTTTCCAGATTATCCCTTTCAATATTTGCTCCTTTGATCACAATTTTTGGTCTCCTTTTCTCTCTCTCATTTATGTCTTTTTTTCATTCCAACTTGCTTTTTTCTTCTAGTGACTTCTTTTCTTCTGCCCACTGTTGTCTCTCTTTTATCCACATCTGTTTTTCCTCTTTTAAATCTTTTTCTCTCCTTTCTAGAATACCAACCATACTGTCAAACTTACTTTCTAATCTGCTTAACTTATCGTTAGACTCTTTATTCTCTTGACTTTCTTTTGTGAAGTTTAATAAAGACTGCTACTTTGGTTTCACATTTGCATTACTTCTTGTGTTCACATTTACACCCGTCACTTTCCCGGTCATTTTCAGATTCTTGTCAATACCACAGTTTTCTTCTGGACCGGCTTTTCCACTTCGATCCATCAGAAATCCTCTTTGACGACCCTAATCGATAATGTAGGAATCTTTCTTATCGACCCCTTTAGAGATATATCATTTTCTCTAGTGTTGATCTTCCAGAAATCTTTCTTATCAACCTATCTCTTTGTTAACCTCCCTTCTTCTTTATCTACCGCTATTTTATTTGGCCAGAGACCTTCCTTGTGTACCTCTCAGCTTGCCCCTTCTTATCGTCCTCTTTCTCAAGTTGCCGCTTTCTCTTTCCTATACTTTACTAATCTCACTTTTCTCTCGCACTTCACTGCACTTCTTACTTTTTCTCATCTCACCACCACTACTTTAACACTGTTTTTCTGTCCTCTTGTCACTTATTTTTCCGCTCACTATCACCTTCTTTTATTATCTACCTTTTTCTGTACCCGCTACTCTTTATCTTTCACGTGTACCGTTCCTATTGCACTGACACGACCTCACTAATATCACTTCATCCTTTCAGTTTCTTATATTTATTTACTTTACACATTCTCCTCTGCTATTTCTCGACTTTTTTCACTTATTCGTACTTTTATTTTCTTTAATTTTTGTTTAGATACCTTCTTAATATACTATTTTCCGGAGCGCACACTTGACACGTCCGCTCTTTCTCGCATCCACAACGGAACTCCTTCTTGGCGATTTTTTTCGTACTCCTATTAGCTGGCAGAGTAGTAAGCACTTTAATTTTTCCCGATCGAGTTTCTTCTTTTAAAAAATCTTCCTTAACAGTATTAACAAAGGCAAAACTCGGATCTCCAGAATTAGCAGTGTTAGTTCCACTTCCATCGATCAAATTATTTATTAATTGCTGCCTTAATACTCTGTTTATCGTTTTTAGTCAGTTTATCTAAGGGACGTTTTTTTATGGGTGCTTCACTGAAATCGCTCAAAATTTCGTTGATTTTCTTGATCTACGTCAAGTTCTTTTGTTCATCCTCAACTTCAAAGTTTGGATCAAGAATTTTATCAGCGTTAGAAAATGTATCCGAATCGCTTAAAATCTCATTGTCACAAACGGCGATAACAACTTTTTTAGATTCTTCCGTTTTTACTTTTTCGTTCGATATTAAACTCACTTTAATTTTACTGAACTTATACACTATTTTCTTACACGGTTTACACATGTAAAAATCAATGAATTTCTTAAACTTAGCGTTTCGCTTCTTCTGTATCAATATTAAATTCGATCTCACATGATTGTGCTTAGCTTTTTTCAAAGGATTACAGCACTCGTTGATACGTCCCATCGTGTAAATCAAACTGTTCTGAATAGCTGTTTACGTGCAACTAGTATATTGGTACACTAAAAACACTAACACTACTACGAGATGTACTGCGCTGAATACAAGACTCGACCTGCAGCGAGCGGCAAGTTGCGTCTTGAGGCGGCAGAAGACTCAAATTTTTTCCTTTCTATGTTTGTAAACAAGCTTATATATATATACATAGCTGAAAGTCCAAGGAAAATTTTGAGCCCAAAATCAGAAAAATTGTAGAATGGAAACATTGTTGAAAATTGAATTGTTTGTTTAATTTTTATACATGAATGGGTAATTAAATAAATTTTAAAGTTTTGTATATTTCACTTGAAAATATTAACTTTCAAGTAAGACTCCTAAAATTTTCATAAAATTCCATTATAAAGTGTCCAACTAATTAATTTTTTAGTTTAAAGTGATTCAAATATTGAAACATCCATATAAACAATAAAAATTAAAATTTTGCAAAATCTGTTTTTTGTTGACTGTTTTTTAGGGGTGCTCACTTGACGTATTTTGTCTCACAAGAATTTTTTGTCTCAAAAAAATCGAACGGCAACCATTAAGAGTAGGCGTACATTATGGCTTTCATCTGACATCAGGGAAATAATCAAAAAGCGTAATCGGGTATAGCGAGACTATCAAAGTTATAGGACTGATGAGTTTCATACTGCTTACAAACAACTGCGTAATAAAGTCAAATTAAGTATAAAAATGCTATGCATAAATATTATTGACGTATTTTTTCTGAACTGCAAAACAACTGCATAAAATGCCTAGTCGTATAAGTAGGTAAAAAGTGCCTTGGCTTTAAAAATTCTGAAAAAATTCATACTGTCAAAGTTCGGAAAAAGAAATTTGACAAATTTTTTTCAGATCCTAAAACCGTTATGGGGTCACTGGGGGCCCAAAAACATGTTTTTCGGTTTTTCTTAATTTTCTTGGTATTGGAAGCATGAAAAAATCTGAAAAAATTTGTCAAGGTGTATTTTTGTGTTTGAAATATACATAAAGTTTATTATAAATTTTGACACCAGATTCAAATTTTGAGGGATGTTCGAAATTTCAAAAAGGCCGGTTTTCCAAAACCTGCCTGGGTGCAGCGCTGAAAAAAGTTTATGTATTATACTATGTTTTTTTTATTATGAATTTTTTTAGAATTTCCAAAGCCTTGACACACATAGAAAAAAAAAATAAAAACGCTATTTTGGACATTTTTTTCGATTTTTCCGATATAACGGCTTCAATATGGCACCAATAGTTGATAAAATAACACTGTAGTCATTTTTAGTTTTAAAACCGTGTGTCTTTTTCTACCAGATGCATTTTTCTACAAAGAAGTATGATAAAAAAGTTTATACGATTGATAAAATAAATGAAAACTGGAAAAAAAAAATAAGAAAATGGATAAGTACACATCCGAGTGGAGCGAGCTTCAATCACATCTTCCTCACGCTAAGGGTGTTTTTTTCTTATTTCAATCAAGAAAATGACGTACTTGATGATGGGAAACACAAGAAAACCGGCAGTTCAGTCAGATTCCGTCATAAAACTGTATACATTCGTATGTTGTAAAGAAGAAGTACTTCTTTACACCGTGTGCATTTGAAATATGCCATTTAATTTTGTTCGCGGTTCACCTGTCGTTAGAGAAAGAGGGCGAGAGCAGTCGTTGAAGTAAGATAGGTAGGAAAGGCCAGGTAGAGCAGAGAGAGAGAGAGAGAGAGAGAGAAAGAAAAAAAGAGAGGTTCGTTTGGGGGAAAAAGCGTGCGCTGCGGGCTGTGGGCGAGTAGTAACGGTCCGACTTGCGAGCGAGCTGTATATGTAGCAAACAGTATATAATTAGGAAATAACATAAACGCAAACAGATCTAAAATTTGATACAAAATACAGATGGATACAAAAATTAACTAAGCTCTGATCACTTGCACGTCTTAGGATAAATGTTGTACCTCAAAAATCTTCAAAGTTCGTAAAAATGGCGAGTAACATAATATAACAATCATAGGATACAAAAATTAGCTACCTAATAATGATAATTTTTATTTTTACTCTCAACATATTGCTAATTTGCAAACTCTTAGGGTCCAAACAAAATTGTTATTACTTTCGGAATATTTAAAGGAAGAGATAGTATTGACTGCATGCTTTTCGTGAATTAACAGTGAATAGATTGTCTAATAGCATGGTGTTAGTTAATGTATATGGTTTTTGAAAATAAAAAAATTTCTAATCAATTTTGCTGCGAAAAAGAAACTGCCTAGCGTTTTTTTTAAAATTTAGTTAGGAAATTATCCTGAAACGAAATAGAAATGATCCCAAAAAAAAATTTTAGTTACCTATTTATTTTATTTTATTTTATTAAGGAGAACCGTGTCAGTATTGGCACCATAATAATATATCTACGTGTAGTATTTTAGATCACTCTGTTTTGAAAAATTTTTTATCTACCCACACAACTCTTTCTACTGTGATATATTATTTCGTTTTCGTTTTCAAGCAATCCAACGTATTTTCATTGAGTTTTAAAACTTCTTGAATAAGTTATGAGTTGAGACGTTCAATCTTATTTTGAATACTTTCATATTTATATATTTATTTTTTATTTCTATGTGCTTATACCTATTTACATAAGGTTTCAGAAATTATTTTATGAATTAATAGTCATACATTTAGAAAAAAAATTTTTTATGCTGTAATTTTTGTTCGAGGACAATGAATATGAATTTTTTATTTCCTACTCAAACTGCATATTATTAGTCCATATCTTTTTATTTAAAAACTATGAAAATTCCAACCAATGATATAAATACTTAGTTAAATATAGTATAATAATTTTTTTCTACGTGAACAATTATCATATTCTTTACTTCGTTTTCTTACAGATTTGTCATGTCTGAAAGTATTTCAAGAAGGTGTGTACCTTGTAATATTCAAGACAAACATTTTAATGAAGGTGTAAAAAAGATTGTTGATAGTGAAGAATTGTCAACTCAAATGTCAATATATTTTCAAACAAATATTGTACTCAACAATTTGATCTGTCCAAGATGTTATTTATGTTTTCGATCACAATTGTCTAAACGAATCTAGCAAGAAAAAGATCATAATGAATCTTACAGTCAAAATCTTGAAAATCAAGATTCTGAACCTACATCTTCATCATCGCAACAGTCGTGTGATATTTATTCACCGAAAGGTTCAATATTTATTTCACCTACACTCATCGAACTAAAAGTAGTTGAAAAAGTAAAATTGCCTTTTTCTAGACCAATTTTAACACACTCTTATTGCTTCATATGTAGGAAATCTTCAAGCATAATTTAAGTTCCATTAATTGTCCGGAAGCAAGTTTTTATGAAAAGAAAAATTTTTATTCCAGAAGGCAATCGTTGATGCAATGAGCATATTTTTAATAAAAAATTTTACAAAGATGAAATTAGTAAAATCAAGATTTGGACAGGACAACGTGATCGAATTACGTACTTTATTGGTTAGCATGAGAAACTCCGAATGCCGAAATGTCAGTTAAGCTTTAATTGTCTTTTTATTTAAGTTGAGAAGCGGTAACTCGAATAATCTTCTATATTCACTTTTAGGATGTGAATGACCTTAACAAGTTTCGGATTACTGTGCTTCTATTTTGAATGCATTTAAAAAGGATGTATTATCAAACAGTTTTGGATTGCATTCCGTGTCACGAACCGATCTTGTTAATAATCATACCGTAAATAATATCCGAGAAATTCACAATATAGAAATTGATAATCTGATTTTAATTGCAGATGGAACATATCTCAGACATGAGAAAAGTCTCAAAATTTGAATTTGGTGCCAAAATTTTTGATAAAATTTATGTATATTTTAAACACAAAAATACACCTTGACGAATTTTTTCAGATTTTTTCATGCTTCCAATACCGAGAAAATTAAGAAAAACCGAAAAACACGTTTTTGGGCCCCCAGTGACCTCATAATTGGGATCTAAAAAAAATTTGAAAAATTTCTTTTTCCAAACTTTGTCGGCATAAATTTTTTCAGAATTTTTAAAGCTAAGGCACTTTTTACCTACTTATACGGCTAGGTCCTTTGGAACACCATTAGGTCTTGGGTTTAATTAGACACAATGAGCCCATTCTAGATTTCCCTGTACCTCCTACAGAACTTAACAAGCATTTCATTGAACCGCAAGAGTCTCGATTACTACTACTGCCTCAAGGACCGAGAATCTCACCAGACCATCGCTTTTACTTTGATCATATTGAATTACCGGATACACTGGAGGCCTACAGCTTTGCACATTCTAATGCAACCGCAACTGATGGATTAAACCTAAGATTTCTCAAAATATGCCTGCCGGTTATTTTCCCATTTTTAATTGACATATTCAACTCATCACTCCAGTCTGGAATTTTTCCAGACACATGGAAGCGAGCACTAGTCTTGCCAATGTCAAAAAATATTAATCCTACTCTGGCATGCAACTTGAGACCAATCAGAATATTGTGTACTTTAAGTAAAATTTTGGAGGCAATTGCGTTGAAACAAATGAATTATCTTGATGGGAATGATATACTAGATTGTTTTCAATCTGGTTTCCAAAGGCAGCACAGATGCCCAACTGCACTGATCCGCATAGTCGATGACATTGGAGAGGCTATGGCAGGAAGTGTGTTACTCTAAGATTATATAATAAGATTCTATAATAAGATTTTAGCAGACACCTCAATGTAGTTCGATATAAATAGCTTTATTGCTAATAATAAAAAATAAAAGTAACTCGGTTTGGCACCAGAGGTATAAATAAATAGTCGTCTATATGCAAATAATTAATTGCCTGATATATCATTTAATGGCGTAATTATTGAAATCACTGAAAAAGTTAGTTTCTGGGAGTCACGCTCGATAGTTTATTATTATAAAGACCACATTGTACGATAATCGCAAACAAGTGCAACTCTGCATTAGCACATATAAAGCGCTTTAAGAACAGTCTCTCGAGTAACACTAGACTTCTCCTGGTACGGACACTTATATTTACACACCTGGATTACTATGCGTTTTTTTTTATGGTCCATTATCAGAAATGGAGCCTAAGATGACTCGTTGCATGACTGCTGTCCTTCCTCTTATTGATGATATTCGAAAATTTGAGTACATCACACCAGCTTATAAAAAATTGAGTACTATGTCATATTCTAACAAAAGAAGGTATGTTATGCTGTGCCTTCTGCAAAGAATCCTTACATCACAAAAGCCTACATATACTGCTGAACTATTTACTTTTAAATTTGTCTCACCAAGTGCAATCAACCTCAGAAATTCGAATGTTGTAGAGTTACTAGTAACGCGTGTTAATATATATGCTTACAACCGTACTGAAAATATTCAGGTGACTTGTCATGTTATTTGTCAGGTGACATGTCAGGTCAAAAGCCGTGCTAATTTACCATATAGAAGTGTCATGTAGAATTGTCATGTGAAAGTGTCATGTGGATTTTTATAAGCTTGATTTTCGGCGATTCAAAAGTGAAAAAGTAAAACTTGTACTTCTAACTGCTTAAAAGCTGTGAGAATAGTTTATATTAATAGTAAAAAAAAGCATCCAGTATAGGGATTTTAACTTGGTCCGGATCATTGGGAGTCGAATGTCTCTACCACTGGGCCAGAATGGATCAGACACTTGGGACAGAATCTACGTCCTTATTAGGTAAATCTAAAACTAATGTTTATTTTATGATTTCGTAAATAACATTTACCGCATTAGTTACCTAATTGATAACTAACTTTTTGTAAATGTACATTTTACATTTTTTCGTGTCTCTTAATACGTTCGTCAACAGTAAATCTAGTAATTGATTTTACAACTTGTTTTTGTTCACAGATTTTACTTAAACTTTCCAGATACTTCACTTTCCACGGGAAAAAGTCTATTTTTAAAAATGTTATAAATTTGTTATAACTGCTACAACAAAGTTGTGTATTACATTTTACTCTATAATACTTTAATGTGCGTATCGAATACCAACAGAAATGTATTTAAGATAATGCTTTTTACAATTTCCAATTCTAGTTGAGATAATAATTTCCAAAATTTTTTTTTGAATCTATTAGTTTTCGAAAAACCTTTTTTTATGTATACGCTTACGTTGCAGAAATTCGTATAATTTATCTGAGTACTGTACAAATGAGTGAAAAATTATTTTTTTTACTTGTATTTGATACGCACATTAAAGTATTAAAAAGGAACAGATAATCCACATCTTTGTTGTAGCAATTACAACAAATTTATAACACTTTTATAAATAGACTATTTTCCCTTAGAATCAAAAGAATATGTAAAGTTTAAGTAAAATCCATGAACGAAAAGTAGTTGTAAGATCAATTAATAAATTTACTGTTGATGAACGTATTAAGAGACACGAAACAATATAAAATGTACATTTACAAAAAGTTAATTATCAATTAGATAACTTAGGCAGTAAATGTTATTCACGAAATCATAAAATAAACATTAGTCTTAGATGCACCTGATAAGGACGTAAATTCTGTCTCAAGTGTCTAATCCATTCTGGCCAAGTGGTAAAGACACTCGGCTACTAATGATCCGGACCAGGTTCACACCCCTTTACTGGATGCTTTTTTTTTACTATTTATACAAGCTCTTCTCACAGCTTTTAAGCAGTTAGAAGTACAAGTTTCACTTTCTCATTTTTGAATCGCCGAAAATCTAGCTTATAAAAATTCACATGACAATTGTACATGACACTTCTATATCCGTTGACCATTGGAGCTGCTACTAAATGGGATGCATTGCCTGCTAATCTACGATCCATTTAAACTCCAGCATTTTTAAAAAACAGATTATTTAAATAAATCATTAGTGAAGATCTTAGACTCAAGTTATAAAATAGTATATTCTTTTATACGTTATTACATGTGCAATCAAGCTAGTTTATATTTTTTAAACTTTAGGAACATTGTAATCATTTGTAGATCTTATTATATTTGATTTTTACCATTTAATGTATTTTCAATTATTTTAACTACTATTTTACAGTATATCTCAGTTAACTTTATTGTAATTATTTTAACTGTGATAAATTATGTATTATTGTGACCTGCGTGTCACTAACCTTGTATAAAGTGTTTTTAGCAGTCTTGTAAAAACTTGAGCCTAGACTAATGTGGACCGCAGGTCCTTAGCTCAAATAAGTACACTCTAATCTACACTCTACTCAGCAGCTAACGTTGTACAAGGAGACAACTAATGCATTCCAGAATTTCAAAAAGTTTGGCACAGCTAGAATTACTGTGGGTCAATACAAGCCTTAGATTATAGTAATTAACGATTCGTACGATCCAATTCTAGCGGTTCATAATCTAACTCTGAATCTTAATAAGACCTTCGCGAGTATGACTACGTCAAAAAGTAAATAATGCATACATTTAAAGAGACGTATTGCTTGTTGGTAGGTGAATTTGAAGACTTTGCATCCCGTTTTAATCCCAAAATAACCAGTTGTTTAAAAAGTAAAATACTTTCGAGGTTAATTGCATAAAATAATGCGATAAAAACGCATAAAACCATGCAGAGATTCTTGCAAGAATTCATGCATTTTTGAGTGTGAAAAAATGCATAGGAACTGCCATATTCGCAGTTTACCTTTTTTATTGTAATAACCTTCACGAATTCAGCGTATTTTGTGTTTTGTAGCCACTATCTGTTCGTCAAATATTTGTAAGCATACATTTTTTATTTGTGGTGAGAGCCGTTTATATCTGTATGCTGACTTGTTTGTATTAAATAACGTCAAAATAGAAATTTTTTAATCTGAAGTTTTTATCTCTACAAGATATTAATACCATAATGAAAAAAAATTCTTAAATAAAAGACCAAAGTAATTCACAGGGAACCCTTTACTGTGTGATAGTAGCAAGCATGTAACAAATTAAACACAAAATTAATTAGTCTGAAGCTGGCGATCCTAAGAGTTGATCTAGGTAATTAATGTATGGATAAATACCTGCGTGCGATCTGTTATTCCAAATGAGCTCTTTGAACCTATCACAGAAAACAGTGCAAATATTTTCTAAGGATACCCAGAATAACACGTCGATTGAAATGGGTTTTTTAGATATATTTTTGCAAAAATTCTTGTAGATTTTCTTGCAACACTAAATTTATGCAAGACTTCATGCAGAAAATTGTGCATATAATTATGCAGTATTTAATGCATGAAGTAATGCAGAGTTAACATTATAATGATAATTCACGCAGGTAATCATTATAATGATAATTCACTGGTCGATTTTTTACGGGGATCGCCCACCCTTTCCTCAGATGCAACGTCGATCAATTCTCGCTATTCTGATGGCACGTTACAGATTGTACTTCAGACCCAGGCACCGTTGCTCTTTACTATCAGCATGGCACGCTAAGCATTGAACTCATTACACCAGTTGCTTATGAGCTATAACAGTGACTAGAACATACATTTAAATTGAAAAAATATTTAGGGGAATCAATCCTTCATGAATTTTTCGATGCATACTTTGCCTCAGATAAGAATAGCACGTAAAATTCGCTCCAATAGGATATGTTTTTCTGTACACGTTCATTGTACAGAGCTTAAAATTGCACATGATCACATCTGGTTGGCGATGTCTTACTCTATAATTCATCAGAGCATTCGAAGTAATAGCTCATAAAATTAATGCGTATTAGTAGTTGTTGCAACACTTCAGCCCGTCACAACAAACCGCCACCACCTACGTAGGAGCTTTCCATCATGAGCAAAGACGAGGCATGTGGGGTGGGGGACTTGACCCTGCCACGGTTAGGGCCCCTCCCAACTTTAAGCGTGGAGAGAGGGCTCCCCCACTTTTGAGTTACTAGATAGGTTAAAAATTCTCGCTCTTGTTTAGTATGGGTATTCTTTTTATAATATTAATAGGTTTCTCCAATCAAAAGNATCTTGCGATACCTTGGTGATCTCCGTGATCGTGTCAGCATGTCGTTTTCTTTCGCTGTCCAATTCCCTAAGGTGCAAATATCGTTGTAAAATTTGTTGGTATTTCTTCCATTTTTCTTGCTCATCGGTATACGATAAATTCAAGATGTCGTTCATTTCTGCGTCGAGCCAACTCATTGTTGTGCCCGGCGTTTGCACAGACTTCAGACCATCGTTGGGGAATGCGCTTCGCAATCGATCCACGCTTTCTTGAGGAAGAAGAATCATTTTTTTTACGTGTTCCATATTTGTTACAGCATCGACAACACCGTTCCGAGGAGCGGACCCAACAAAGCAGGTAAGAAACTCCCTCCCTGTTGTACATACAGAGGGTCCAACATATTTTTTAATTTTTTTCATGACATCAAAATAAAATTTGATTTAAAAGAATGTGATGTGAATTTTAGGTAAGTAACAACATAGGTACATATGTTTATTAATTTATTTTAGAATTCGAAGCCTCTACAAGTGCCATTGTATGAAATGATGCAATATTTTATATAAAATCGCATACATATTCTTTTGTTAAATATTCGCATTTCGTCGTATCTGTAGACACGACTTTTTCATACACGCTCTCTAAAGCTGAATCATTCATATCTCTTACATTTTTCTTCACAATATCGGATCTACAATAATCGATTTGCGCTTCAACATATTACTACCTTTTTCTGAAATATAATCTACAAACTTCTGCACAACAGTAGGCATCAAATCCGACAAATCACTTAATACACGGAAATTACAATCAATACATTTGACAATAAGTTCGCTTAAATGATCAAAGGTCACCTTTTTTAGAACTAAACTACGACGATATTGCTTCGCGACACTACCACTCACACCTTGTTTTCGTCCTTCTTCAAGCTCAATAGCCTTGTCGTTATAACTTACAGTAAACTTTAGAGACCAGTTGGACCTATAAATTTTGATGTCCTGCAAGCTACTGTGGTCCGTGGTAAAATACTTCTCAATGTCTGTAAACGCCAATTTGAATTCGTTCCAATCCGAAATTTAGATAGGAATCTCTTCGAAATCTGTGCCTAATTGACGAACTACAGGTTCCCAATCGTTGTCAAGTAATTTCTTATATTCCAGACCAACTATGACTTTTTTGCCAAATGATTTATTCAAGCCATAAAGCTTGCAATAAATCTGCTGAGGTGACTGTTGATACTGTTTTGCGCTTGAGAGATCGATTGCTACCGACGACCCAACCCTCTTTTTCTGGAACTCCATTTTTCTGTTTAATTGTACTGACGATATGACGAGCAGGTAGAGACTAACGACTAATCCATCTTTTTATACTAGTTGTAGCTCGAAAGAGACAGTGTGAAAAACGTTTAGAGGTGGTAAGTCACGTTTCAGCATGAAAAATTGCGTCGACAACACATTCAGGATAACGTTAAATAAAGCAAGTATGATCGTGTATCGCGCGCGGATAAAAATACGCTGCGTATGAAATTTTTTACAAACTATAAACATTCAGGGGTAGGATCGCAAAACGCTGACATCGTTTATTTTTGGAATTTATAATAATATAACATTAGTATCTGTCACTAGATAATCAAGAATGCGCAAACTACAAGTATATTAATGGATACACTTATACCAAAGACATTTTACTGCAACTTTTTTGTAAACATTTTACCAGACAACCGCTACTGACCGACACCTAGCTTCTCAAATTTTTTTTGCTACATCTCAATGACATAAAACGTCTGGCAATTTCGTCATTCTTTTTTAAATCAGCGGAAAAATTGTCGAGAAAGTTTTGAAAACCTAAGCCGTTGCTCATGTAAAACAAAAACATCAAACAAAACTGATCACATACAATTGAAGATATGCTTTGTCACTGTTTGACATTCCAACGCAGTTTCTTACAATTTTGACGAAATCGATTAATGTATTGTGGTACATAAGGTTGAATACCATAGCTATCGAAATATAAACCATTGAAATGTGCATAAACGTATATAGCAACCCAATGCATACCTGGTTTTGTGTGATCGTCAGTGTTAACGACGAGTGCTGTCGGTTTCGTCCACACCCGTGGGATCTGATCGGCTGGGAACACACCGGTGGTATGCGTTGTGATTCGCGACAGAATCTGCAGTATCTGTAGGCTGTCCATTACGTTCACAGAGCCAAGATTTTAGTTTATAAGCGTTATTTAAGGCACACCGATATTTTTGATGATTTGGTTTTAATGCGTGATGCACACACCACACAACCGATGATAAATCTTTTTAAGGTGGACAGTCAATATCGTATTCTAAATTTATTACTTGTCAAAAAGCTATTTTATGTTAATAGTACCACTTTTCGCAACCTCTAACGTAAATTTTTTTCGCACTCCTTCCAATATCATTCAAAATTTTGAAAATTGCTTTTAAAGGTACTTCACCCTCAAACAAATCCAATACCTCCGTGTCCTCGTTGATAGGGGGTCCCAACGTAAATGCGTCCAATTCCTCCTCCACTGTTTTCATAAATTGTGGTCAGACTTCCACCACCACCACTTTGTGCAATAAAGTAGTCCTCGTAAGGATCCATAATTTTTAATCGATTCGTTGAAAGTGAAGCGTTACCACCAGTGTCCCAAATTCGAATGGTATGGGGGCACCGGTCGGGTCTCTTATATCGATTTAGATGTTGTGAAAAGAGTTAAACAATAATGGTATATACATAGGTAATGAGAAAATTTTATTTTTAACACAACCGTACGCGTAACCTTGAAGATCCAACGACACCGTCCGAACAAACGCGATTGAACGTCTCCTATTCTCCTATAATGTATGGTTCACAGAGGTCACTGTTAATCATGAGCATTGACGGTAAAGCATTGGCGAGAATTGCTGGATGAATGAATCGAGTTTCATTATTTTCCAGGAAAAGATTCGTTGCACTTTCAAAGCCCAAGATTTTACGTAATTTTTCGAACAGTATTAAATAGTGAAACATGTATTCACTGCGCGCTGTTTCGGAAAAGACTAACTTAGCCACTACGTAACCACCCCTTTCCAAACTGAAAACCACGTGATCTCGTGTGGTATCGGAACTATTGATTTCTTGTATCATTTCTTCGATATTTGTATATAGACCGGGTCGTATGTAATTATCTACATGAATCACAGAACTTTATGTGTGTACATTATTGTGTAGTCGTGGTATATATTGTAGGACAATTTTTCTTTCGTTATTTTTTATCGCATGTTGAAACGTCAATGGTAATTGAATTTCTGTTATACCAACACTCCATTGACTTTGCAAACTAATTTGCTGAGGTAATTTTGTCACGTAGTGCGTAGTAGTATTATCGAAACTTTTTCGGTACGCTTTCGATAATCTCGGTATCCTGATTTTCCTCCTTTTTACGTTTCTCTTGGTCCTCGTCGACGTCGACGTCAGAGGGATCATTATCTTGCGATACCTTGGTGATCTCCGTGATCGTGTCAGCATGTCGTTTTCTTTCGCTGTCCAATTCCCTAAGGTGCAAATATCGTTGTAAAATTTGTTGGTATTTCTTCCATTTTTCTTGCTCATCGGTATACGATAAATTCAAGATGTCGTTCATTTCTGCGTCGAGCCAACTCATTGTTGTGCCCGGCGTTTGCACAGACTTCAGACCATCGTTGGGGAATGCGCTTCGCAATCGATCCACGCTTTCTTGAGGAAGAAGAATCATTTTTTTTACGTGTTCCATATTTGTTACAGCATCGACAACACCGTTCCGAGGAGCGGACCCAACAAAGCAGGTAAGAAACTCCCTCCCTGTTGTACGATGATTTTTTTCTTTGACGACGGATGAATTTTTGCGTTCACGAGCTTTCTGAGAACGCTGGCGTGTCCACGCAAGCGTTTTTGTGTGCCGCACTTAGTGAAACGTTTCCTTCGAGAATGTTCAATGCACACTCGCAAATGTGCTTGATTAGCGTTTTATCTGCTTTGCGCAACAGAGCTCTCTATTGTTCGGTGTCGAGATGATAAAGAGCTTTTAAAATGGCGACGTGTTTTTGACCAAACGAGGAACGTGACTTTGGTGCCATTACAACGATACGATTGGAACATGGTTCGCCGTGTCGCTTCCTTTCATCTGTTTCTTAGCCACGTATACGTATAGATACTCGTCATCCGGAAAAATTCAAGTTCGAAATCGACAATTGTCCGGTGTATTTTGTATGAGGTCCAAGAAAAGGTAACCAAATGGACGGGAAGTAGCGTCCCAATAAGCTTCTTGCAAAAACCGAGGATTTTCTGGACACACTTGCCTCGAAAGATGTTGTACTTGAGCGCGATCTCGTAAATCTCTAAAGATGACAATGTATTGCGAGTTTAGCGATATATCGCGTTGACCCTTACCTTGATAAAATATATTTTGCGTGATAAAAATTACGCATAAATTGTTATGATGAATACCTTTAGTAAATAAGTCGACGATATTGCTACTACCGGACGATTCGCGCATCAAATCGTCAATAATAATCAGTTTTGATCTATGATCGCCCACCCAATCGCTGTTTTGTGGTAATCCCTCGTGAAACTCAATATTACTCCTGAGATCGTGGTAACCAGACTGACACTCACCGTAACAAAAAATGACCCGCTTGAATCGAGTATCACTCGTACGGACAATGTGTCGTGAAAATCGTCTGACAAACACAGTTTTACCACAACCTGTGGGTCTACTCAGTGTACACATCCACGGGTGTTGCCATCGCGTATCCATACTGCCCAACTAAACTCTGTCATAAAGCTGATTGACCGCGGCGGGGGCCTCCGCGGACCGCTCGCAAAACCGCGAGCGCTTTTGGAAGGCTAGCGCAAAGGCGGCTCCCACGACCAATCAGCTCGTTTCGTCGGTTCAACAGCCAATCTAGCTCTTTTCGCTGCCGCCGCCGCCGCCGGCGCGCCCCACTATCGCTCATGGATGGCGACCAATCAGCTTGTAACGTCGTGGCGGTTGGAGCACCTATTGCGCATGATAAAGATTACCCTATTGCAAAGTTTCCTCCTCATTCGTGCCAGTTTTGAGGTTGAAGTCGCACGAGTAACTGACATCGAGATAATTTTTTTTTCAAGGTTAAAGATTCGTGGTAAAGAACATGCTGATGTCACAGTTTTCGAAATATGTATCAAGTTTCATCAAACATTCGTCGCAACGGTTTCAAGAATGCACTCACGTGAGTATAAAGCGATCAAATAAATTTTTCGGTACGTAAGGATGATTTTTATATTTATGGTTTAAGTTTCGTAGTGAAGAATGTGCTGATGTCATCTTTTTTTAAATATGTATCGTATTTTATTAAACATCCGACGCAACACCGATACGAGTATCAGGTAATCAATTACATTTTTACCTAGTATAAATTAGTAATGTGTTGGTCCTAAAAAGGACCGATTTTTGCAATTGAATTAACTATCTTTCATGACTCTGTATCCATTTTTTTTGGATTCAGAAAATTATTTTGGGAAACGTATTTTTTGTTTTTTTTTTCACATGATTTTTCTATAAGCGGTTTTCGACAATCATCATCATCGTTCCAAGAGCTCGTGGATATAGCGTTTGCTTTGCTATGCTTCGAACCCATCTTGTCGTTTACTTGTTGATGTATCGGTTGTAAAAAGGGAAATGAACCAACCAACAGCTTTGTCGTAACTCGACCGAGTGAGTGTTTTCCCCTACTATGATGTATTATTTCTCTTCTCCTGCGACATCACGTTGGTAACCATACGGATAACTCGTAGTCATGTTGTCAAAATATTTTTTACTATAGACTGGTTGACATGTTTTTATTTCCGGTTGAGTCACTACATCGTGAAAAATTGTACGACGAATGGAAAAATTTGACAATTTTATTTCCGTAATATTAGTCATAACAAGCTCACGAATCGTCTCAAAATTTATCTTTTGACTATTGCTGTAATTTAATTTGATACCTTTCACTTTGCAAACATAATCTTCACTACCATCGAGTTTTTCAATCTTATATGCGTAAAACTTTGGCCCGCCGGATAAGAACGAAGAAATGTATGCACCAACTCCTTTATCGGCCAATTCGTCAGTGAGACTTCCTAGTGTCGTGCCAATGGGTAAATCGTTCAGTCCTTCTCGAGAAACATAAAAAACGGAATCTGTGTCGTAATAGCGAGCACGTTCTCCTAGAAAATGCAGATACTAGAAAAGCTCTAAGCGTGCTTGTGCCGTCACAAAAGTGGCAACCACAACGTTACTTGATGGTAATGACGTCAAGGCCTCAGTCTTATAATTCCAGTTAACGTACAATGTATCATCGTTGACGGGTAAAACACCATTAACATCGATTTCTGCACTCGTAAGTAATTCCATTAATCTTTTTGGGACTGTCACCACCTCAGTTTTTGTCAAATTTTCACGTTGACCAAATTTACCCCACAAAGAATTGAGTAATAATTTTGCAACGGATCTTAAGCCAGCATTGAGGTTTATCTCATTTTTGTCGAGATTTATTCCTTCAGTTCTACGGATTTCGTCGATATAGAATTCCTTTTACTCATTAGATATGCAGGTAGGTGGGTAACCCGAAGCTAGTGTTTTTTGTTTAAAAAACTCGTTGATATAATGTGCAAATAATCCTCCTTTGTCCGTTTCTTGATTATACTGTGTTACCTGATATTGATATATTTCATAAACATTTTTAACGATATAACCTACGCGAACAGCCACCTTGACTTCTTTGGATACCCACGTACCTCTTAGAATGCGATTTCTTTCATTGTCGTGGGTACAGTGCTCTTGAAGCATATTCTCACAACACGTGCGGCACAAAGGAAAAATAAGCTTATCGTGCATTTTCACCGGTAATACAGGATGATACAAATTTCTAGGTGGTAGCACATTACACGTAATTAATCCATTCACTTGAGAAATATCATTATTGTCACCTATTATTTTTTTACATTCCCCTTCGTTAGAGTATAACGTTGGATGACCAATGGGGAATATACCTCGTTTGCAAATATATGGATACAAAGAGCATACGTCAACGTATTAAATTTTTCTCCATTCTGAAAATCGTACATTTTTACAGTGTTTCCTGTTCGACCACCGAAAAATACATCACGGGGATTCAATGGTTTTCTACTCCAATAATTTTCATTTTCTCGAATAAAATTTGAAAGTTCTTCGTTTTCACGTATTTCTCGGTTAAAGTCGCATTCCCATTTTTCTATCAACTCATAATTTGACATTCTTATCTTTTCGTTAAACGTGCAAGTTTTCTCATATCTATCATCCATTGTATCTCCGGTCGTCAAAATGGTATCTCGGTTTATTCGGTAACACCGCGGGCAGCTGTGCCAAAAGCAATCTTGGAATTGTAATACGATTTCACGATAATCATGCACACCATCTAGAGGAGTACAGTATCCATCGACGAGGATACCGTCTGGTAAGCATCTCTCTTGGCAGTGTCCAACGTGTTGGATAAATCGCTGGAGAACGTGTTTTTCCAACCAATAGAGCTATTTTAAAGCTATTTCAGATTGATTGTTAGCATAAAATACCCAGTGTGACTTCGTTCATTTTCACTAAATTAATACAAAGAGACAAATTGCGAGATCAATTTGCGCACGTCCAAGCAATATACCACGTAAGTAATAGAATACTTATTATATTACACATCATCGCTCTCCGCGTCTCTTTCTCTCTCTCTCTTTCCGCGACGTTTAGATTTCGCATAATCTCCACTCCACTGGACAGTTTTTCATACTCCCACCTCACAAATACTTGCATGCAACACTTTGGTTTTGTCAAAGCAGACCCCCTATCCGAGTAGTGGGAGTTTGTTTTTGATACCGTTAATCAATAACGTGATCATAAGGAAAGTGTGGGTGAAGTTTTCGAAAGTCACTGATTGGCTCCACCATTTTCGGGGACTAATTGGGAAAATTACAATCCAAGCAGTGGTAAGTAAATCTGTGTTTTCCTCTCTACCACTTCCATCAATCATGCAGCCCTCTCCCCCAAAAATAGTGTCTTCGGTCGCACTTTCCGTATGCACACTGTACAAACATCTTATATTATCATTCTTCGTATGTAATAGGATATCTATAATATTACATCGCGTCGCTTTCTACACCTCCAAGATTTCTTATGTCTCTCTCTTTCTCTCTCTTTCCGCGACGTTTAGATTTCGCATGCTCTCCCCTCCACTCGACAGTTTTTCATACTCCCACCTCACAAATACTTACATGCAACACTTTGGCTTCGTCAAAGCAGACCCCAACCCGAGTGGTGGGGGTTTGTTTTGACGGGCCAAAGTGTTGCAACAACTACTCGTATTGATAGACTTCTTTCGACTACCTCTGATCTTTTACTAGTTATTATAAAAATTATGCTTGCAACGAAACAATTAATAATACTGACGGAACACAAGAAATTTTGGTATAATAGTATTATGTTACAAAAATACTATGAGTAAAAAAAAAAAATTTATAATCT
>NW_019379927.1:1736899-1762910 GCF_000648655.2 Copidosoma floridanum
GTAGTGGTTTTTTAGTAACTTCACAATAGGATTTTTCTATTGGTTTTTTATCAGTACTTGCACCCGTAATTCTAGACAAAATCTGCAGTGGTTAAATGGATTTTCAATGCAACTAGAACATGACTGAACAAAAATAATCACACAAATTTATGTCCTACCATCTGGATGGCAACATCAAAACGGGTGGACAAAAGTATTTTTCACGAAGTTTTAAGACAAATGGATAACTAAATTTTTTTTTTAATTTACATGTAAAATAATTTAATTCCCCCGATATAAGATTGACATCTGGATTGTAGGACATGAAATTATCAATTTATTTTTGTTCAATCATGTCCTAGATACAATAAATGATGTAGACAATATATTTTTGACCATCACGGATTTTATTCGGATTAACGAGTGCAAATACCGACAAAAAAACAATAGAAAAATTCTATTGTAAAATCGATGAATTTTTTATTGGTGTTTATTGGACTGCAAAAAAAAAGAGGGCAATTGAAGCAACTATCACGGTTCTTATTTTAATATTTCAATGTTAAGGTCTTATAAGTTATATGTGTAGTGATAACATAACATCATATAGTGTATGTACATTCCTATCTCGAGGATCCATGTAGATTTCCACGTGGACTTCCATGTGGATTCGATGTGGATTCTTGATGGATCTATATGGATTTTACGTGGAAATCTATGTGGATTTTCTACATGGAGTTAAATGTGAATTATCCTCATGCAAATCTACGTGGATTGTCCACGTAGTAATTTTGACAAATTGTTTGTAAGAAAAGTCAGTGATTCTTATTCGTTTATTATTACATGAATTTTTCACGTGGAAATCCACATGGATATTTGACTAGGCCACCTACATGGATTTGCTACTTAGAATTCCATATGGATATTTTGTGCCAGACCGTCCATATGATGATTGTGTAAATTTTCTGCGATACATCAATATCAATGTAACGTATAATTAGCTGTATACGTAAACAAATTTTCGATTAGCCTATATAAATAACATGCCTAATTTATATTGTTTATGAGTTTGCACTATTAAGAAAATTGAGAGTTCCACTCATTTTACTGAATATTTACTTATGTTAATTTGACATTTTTTTACATTCCAATGGATGAAAATCCCTTGATTAATGCACGTGGTAAAGGCCTGAAACCCTCAAAACTGCAACAAAATGCTTTAAAACTTACTCGAATCAGCTGATTAACTAAACGGTGTATACATGTCTGAATACACGGTTGGTTAGTTACGTAGAGGTGGGAATGGATATGAACCTAAAAGCTGACTCAAATATCGTTTTTGAATATGGTCCACGCAGAAGATTACTTTTAAACGTAGAGGTGGGAATGGATATGAACCTAAAAGCTGACTCAAATATCGTTTTTGAATATGGTCCACGCGGAAGATTACTTTTAATCATCCATGTCTTGAACTCTGTTAAAAAAAACCATGTCAGAAAATCACATGAAAAAGCCGCATAATTTCATGTGGGTTATCTATGGTCGACGGTAAGACTTTAATCAGTTTTTATATGGCTTTTGGTCTCAAATCTCCACATATTTGTAAAACCACGTAGTTTTTTAAAAATTGTAGTTTTCTTTAGTATTTTTTGACGAGAAAAGGTGACCCGGGGCGCTTACTGACTACTATTAATTAATAGATTGATAAATAATAACCCAAGCGCCAATCACTACAAAACCCGGGGCACTTACGGAACGCTTTATTAATTAATTAATTGTTGAATAATAACTCAAGTACCAATCACTAGATGACCCGGGGCGCTTACTGGCCGCTTTATTAATTAATAAACTAATAAATGATAACCTAAACGCCAACCACCACATAACGTGGGGCACTTACTGGCTTCCAATTATCAAAATGATTTAACATAATTCCAGTCAAAGCATTTGTCTATACTTTGTGTGGTAAGTTAATGTGCACGAACTTGCAGAATGTCTATTTGAGTTGACCACAATACAAACCCCTATAAATTAAAACATACAAAATCCATGTAGACAATAATATGAAAAATTCATATTAATTTCTTTGTAGTTATTTCACGTTAAATCCATGTAAAAAATCTATGTTGATTTCTGCGTTAAAAAACCTTGAAGACATTTACTATCTGGCAATTTGATGTAGAAAAAAATCTGCAAATTGTCATGTGCAAAGAATTATGTACATTTTTGTCATTAAAAGTTAATTAAAATTTCCGTGTAAAAAACAAAAAAAATACCCACATAGATAAAAGGTGTAGATTTCTAACGAAATATATACAGGTGAGCAATCCACACGAATTAAACGTGTAAAATTGATGAATAGTCCCACATAAAAAATCCATGTGGAATTTCAAATAGAAAATCCATGTAGGTGGCCTTGTAAAACATACATGTATATTTTTGCGTGAAAAATTCGTGCAATACTAAACAAATAAGAATCACTGACTTTTCTTACAAAAAATTCGTCACAATTACTACGTGGAAAATCCACGTAGATTTCCATGAGGACAGTTAACATTTAACTCCATGTAGAAAATCCACATAGATTTCCACGTAGAATCCA
The DNA here is from genome assembly GCF_000648655.2 of Copidosoma floridanum. Next base: position 1,739,478 of record NW_019379927.1, read on the forward strand.
TATAGATGCATGAAAAATCCACATCGAATCCACATGGAAGTCCACGTGGAATTTCCACGAGGAAATCTACACGAATCCTTGAGATGGGGATGTACTCGATAACAAAGTAACATTAATACATCAATATTAACCAAAAAAAAATATACATGCCCTAGCTTTAAACTGAGAAAGTTATACGTAGTAAATTAAAAAAATTTGACAAAATTGAATTTAAAATAAAAGAAATTTTTATCTCTTATGAGAGTGAAGTCAGTCTATCTTTCTTATGAGTGACGTACAACAGTAGGTATGTATTATATAATACAAAAGTACAGAAAAAGAAAAACAAATAAACTGCTGAAGGCAATGGGGTGCTTTAAAAATAGCGAGAATAACTATAAGGATTGTATGGGGCTTGAACTTAAATAGTATTGGAATAAATAGATAAAGAAATCAAATAAAGTCTCCCAAATTTTGTAAAGGGATCGGGAGGGAAGGGTATAAGGGGAAGCCGCATCACCAGTTCCACCAAAACAACTATATAACATAGAGAGGTATATGTATATCTTCTTATGGTATTAGTATTATGATTAGAATTTTTGCGTATCTTAATGTTTCTAATCTTTACCACCCTTGTTTTTTTTTTTGTTATCAGTATCTTTTTCTTCAAGTATTATCAAGTTCAATAAAAAGATATTTTCCAATAAACCATCTAACCAGCTGTCCCGACCTTTTTATAACCAACAATGACTTAACCTGATAAGCTGAATAGGTGTGTGTTTTTTTTTGAAAAGAAAGCTTCTGAAGTTTCTCACATCACCATAAAAATCGACTATTTTTTTTTAATCATTGGATAAGTGGTGTTTCGGCATCATAGGTACTGATTTCATCGAAAAAGCTCGAGAAAAAAGTCTCAACAATGTTCGATGGGATTCGAACACCTGATCCCTCAAGTGTCTCCAGTTAGGAGGCTCGCACGTTAACCACTAAGCCATCAAAGCTCTGTATATATCTTTTTACATTAAACTGTTGTTCATAAACTCGCGCCACTCCACGCTACCCAGCGACGCGTTGATGACGCTCTACTGTACAGCAGATTAAAATTTAAGAACATAATTGATAGAAAGCCGAATTAATGTTACATAGCTTAACACATAAAAGCGCAGAGCTGAATTATATTTTAAATTCATTAGAATCTTTTATCATTTTTTAAAACTTACTATAATTGATATACATATAAAAAATTATACATTAAAAATAATTCCTGCCTTTTTTATGTTGGCGTCTTTCTTAAATTTTTGTTATAAATAACAATTTAAATGTTTTCTACAACTCTTTAGTATTAATGGCAGCATTTTTCATGATAAGCTGTTGGTATAATGTATTAGTCTATATGTTATAAAGATGCCTTACACAAATTATATAGACGCTCATTGTTCTTACTATCTAAAAATATTGTTTCACAATAAATATTTATCATCGAGATCAACGATCAGGATCGTTTTACCCATACGACACCTTTTTTTAATAATAACTGTATGCATAATCAAGTACGATTACTAATAAAAACTATATTCAGTATTATTTGATTTCTTTAGACGTTTTTTTTTTTTTATCACTGTTAATTTCTTTATAATGCCATGTGTAATGGCATGTGTAATGCCATGTTGTATTATACATATAGTTCTCCTACCAATTGCCTGCATGGAATACTACATGGGTTTACACATACTTTTCTATTAAGAATTTCAGAAATAACAAACTGCGTAATTACTACCAGAATTACGTCATACCTTGTACTAGGGCCGAGACGTATTAAATTTAGAATATTTTGCTCGTGTGGAGTTACGCTCAAGTTTAATAATATGTTTAAGATTTTCTTATTTTTAATGTTTCAAGCATATTTTCCTTTTATTTGTAATTTGAGGTTATTGATGCAATTTTTGGCGCGTTCTTTCACTTCTTTAATTTTCTGAGGGTTTTGTTTTTTTAAATATGTGCCTATCTGTTTTTGCAATATTTGTAGTCCTTCTTGGTATTTAGTGCTGAAATATTTTTAAAGTAGGTTTGAATATTGTGTGAGGTCTTGGCATTTATTTTCGTGTATAAGTGATTTTTCTAAGCTTTTGAGGCTTTCGAGAAGTTCGTTTTCCATGTCACTTTCGTCCATTTTATAATGTTGTACGTATAGATTGTCGTTATAACTTTGAACTCCAGTGCTAATGTATTATCGGCAGCTTCCTAATAATTATTTACAGGATTAGAATTTTTTTGATTTTTGCATATGGATACCTGATTGTTGTTGAGTTTAAAGTTTTGGATTTTTGTGTTGTGGTTTTTTGAGGTCTGATTCTTCGGATTTGAGATTTTGGAGTTTATTACAGAAGTTATTGGATCTTGATTTCAGAATTTGGTGTTTGAGATGTTAGCTTTTAGGTTATGATTTCAGATTTCGGTTTTTAGAATTTTGTTTCTTATTTCATGATTTCGGTTTTTGGCTTTTGGAATGTCGTTTTTTATTTCATGATTTCGAATGTCAGAGATTTCTGATAGTTTGGAATTTATTATTTTGTAATTACTTGTGAGTTCTGATTGTGCCATTTTCGAAGGTTCTTAGTATGAGTCCTCTATTTCTTTAACACGCAAAAAAGTGTATGGTATACTTATGTATGTAATGGAATTCTCAAGCTGTTTTTGGGAATGCTTCATGTTATTTGTTCTGGTTTCTATAGGTATTACGTAATTTCTTGTTTTTAAGTAATTTTCATATTAATTAATTTGCTCTTAATACGTACAAAATATTTCGTTTCCTATTAGGCCGTATATTTCTATAGGGAAATCATCTGTTATAATGTGAAACTCGAAGAACTATGCATGAAAGCTTAGAATGATGTACCCTTGGGTTTAAATTTCTCCGTTCGTTACACTTTTTAGTAGCAGAATGGTATTTTAAAAAATTATGACGTTAGGTGGAATGACGGATTCTTTACTGAGACATGCTTCCGCACCGGTGTCGAGAATGAACGACAAGGGTCGATTGATTTCACTGAATTTGGTTGTTACGGTAGGTGTTGGGTTTCGATATTTAGTAAGATGGTCTTGTTAACTGCTGTCTGTTTGGAAAGATGTTCGTGTTACATTGCTGCTTTTTCCTAGGCGTCCCCTCTGGAAGAAATCTGAGTCGTTTCCTGATGCCTCTTGCCTAATGTTATCGTTGTAGGCCTTTTTTTAACATTCGCTTTTCCAGTGACCTACTTTTTTGCAATAGTTGCACGTTGTTTGATTGTTTCCATCATTATTAATTAAGTTTGAAGTTTGTTGCTGCGTGTATTGGTTTGGTATACAATCGTTAGATTGATATATAGGTATAGGATTATTATGTGATGGTCAACTCCATGACATGCCTTTTTTGGGGACTGTGTGTATAACGGTATAGGGGAGTGGCTAGGACGACGTTTGGTTGTGGATGGTGTAGGATTGTATATGGGCGTGGCTTGGCGAGTGTCGGCTTTACTAGTATTGTAGCGATACCAGCAATTTCCTGCTGTGTGCATTCACAAATTTGGCATTTTTCTGGAGTTTGGATTAAGTTTTTGTGCATCTTGACATTGTCTATTAGTTATGATGATTATTGTTTCTTGTAGATGTTCGGGTTCATAACATGCGAAGTCTCTTTCGATTTCTATAGCTTGAGTTGTGGCAGTTTCGAGGTTGTTCGCGTGGCTCATACGTGCTTTTATTACCCAGTGTAGGCCTCTTATGAAATATTAAACTTTATCCTGTTTTGGTTTTGTATATAATTCCTGATGTATTCGAACATCGTGGATAATTGTTTCAATTAATTCTAGGGTGGTACCTTTAACTCTATTGAAAAGAAGATAACGTTTTCTTCTTTTTTTTGTTTTAACACTGCTAGGCCCGCCCATTATTTGATGCCATATTTTTGTGGATCCGACAATGTTTGTAAAAAATATTGCTATTTCTTCGATGGTATTAAAAATTTTATTTTTGGTGGAGAGTCATGCTTCTCCCAAAAGTCACATTTTAATTAATTTTGCTAGATCGGGTTTGTTTTTTCTCGAATTACGTTACATGCTTTTCTGCAGCCATCTTAAAAGCTTGAGAGTGGGATGTTTGATCCGTTATATATATACGTATCATTTTGATTGCCTAAGACAAAAATAGATAGCTATAATGTATTACAGCTATAATCATGTATATGAATGAGGTGTACGTAAACATTTATGTATAGGTATAAAATGTGTATATGAAACTGAGTCAAAAATATATAGCCATATATAATGACACCTGTAAATTATAACTATAATTATAGCTATAACTAACTATAAAATAGCTATAAATGTAGCTAAAAATTTCGCCTAAATTTTACATAAAATTTGATTTACAATCGCATTTTTTTAAGATTCATCAGTCTATTATAGTGCTATCACCCGTATGATAAAATCAAAACTGGGGGCCTGAAGTATTTTTGAATCAGTAGAAAAAAAACAAAAATCTTAAACAATATTTTGAATTTCTTAAAAATTGATCAAAAATACTTCAGGCCCCCAGTTTTATGTTATCTTACGGATGAAAGTAGCAGTATGGTCAGATAAACTTTTAAAGAATCCGATTTTAAACCAACTTTTATGTTGAATCTCAGCAAAATTTATAGCTATAATTTATACCTATAATTATACCTGTAAATAAACGTTTATGTACACCTTATTCATTTACCCGATTATAGCTAGCTATAATATAGGTAGATTTAGCGGTATGTACAGCTGTCAAAATAGCTGTTTGTAATAGCTATGTTTCCAGCTGTATATTTTTGCCCGAGGCGTCTTTTCTAGAAAGATTGCGAACGGGTGCCAGAGTTGAATTATTTATGTTATACAAGCTTTTTATAGTTTTGGGTGCTGGATGTAGACTTTTTAAAAAAACTATGATGATTATTGTGAGTAAAATTGTTGGAGTTATGATTTTTAGGTGTTTCGATGATTTTTGGAAGTGTTCCGATGCTTGAAGTGTTAGTGATCTTGTTTTTAGTTGATTTAGTTGTATTTTTGCGTACTGAAAATCGAGATTTATAATTTGTCTTATTAAGGTTCGTCAAATGCGATTCTCTCATGTATGGATTAAATGGGGTATTGTGATCTAATTTTAAAAGATCTTCAAGGATTTCTGTGTAATTTGTTAATAATTTACTAATTTCTTGGTTGAAGTCAGTGATGCATTCTTTTTGCTAAATGTTTGTTATTATTTCTGAAAGATTTATGTTTTGACTAAGCAAATCTTTTAAGATATCAATCACTAATTCGTCTTGACAAACACTTGTGACGATTTCTGTGTCTATTATTCCCGACAAGGATGCGACTAATTTCTTAATTCTAGGAGCGTTTGCGAGATTTATGCTGTCCGGTAAGTCTTTTTGTCTCATTTGTAAATAAGTAAAGCAATCTAATATGGTCGGTTATCTTTTTGCTGTAAAAGTGGGTTCAGAGTTGCTAACGTGAGTTAGTAAAATTTTGAGTGCGTCAGCGTTGCGGTTGTTTATTATAAATATGTATAAGGTAGTGGTTTTTTAGGACGAACCCTTCATTGTTACGTCATGGCTCTTCGACGTAATTTTAGCGCGCGAGAATTCGAATGCAGCGTGTAGCGCGCAGACAGCAAATGCGTTTGTGTTTAGCAGTGCTTGTAATGAAATTAAAGTATTAGAAGTAATTTACCAGTACCTTTACGAGTAATGATCGATTAGCAACTGACAGGTCTCGTGGGTTGGCCAGTGAAGTATATAGCTTGTTAAGCCGGTAATATATCATAAAAAGAGGAAAGCTCAATTGAATTGTTAGCAAAACTTGCTTTATTGGATCACAAGTATTATAATGATAATTTAGACAATTAGACGTTTAATAATATAACTCGCTGTAGTTGTTACCGTCTAGTTGCTTGTTGGTCGACGGATTCTCCAGGAAAGAGGACGAGCTTGCAGGGCGCGGTTCTATGTAAACCATAAATCGGATCGATAATGAGGGGTAAGACTGGTGGTGAGTCAAGGAGTAGAGGTAAATTTTATTAACATATTCTTGGAAAAAAGATGCAGCTGCAGGCGTAAGCCAGATGTTGAATTCGGCGGGGTTGGAATTAGGGAGTGGGAATGGCTGGTGGGAGCACGCGATTGACTGAGCGCCCGTTGGTATCGATTTATGGGCGTGGTCGCTAGATGACGATCACCATACGATATTCGTTACCGATAGTGGGTAGACGTCACTAGACGTGACACATTTTTTTTTAAATTTTGTTTTTAAGTAATCTTATCCTCCGAAAAAATTTGAAAAAAATCGGCAACAATAAAAGGATAAAATATAGAAATATCTTAGGTAAATTTTCCAATAATAAGGTTAATTTGGATCTCTTTTATGTTAAGAAATATCAATATGTTTGTTTATAATGTTATAATTTTAGCTTTACAACTTGAAGTAATCCTATTATCTAAAATCTCGCAACATAAATAAAGTTTTTATATTGTTTAATAATTCTAAGAAAGTTCAAACATTTCTTAAAAAAAAGTTTAACACACACCGTTGTATACAAACCTAGTTGAAAAAAGTTGTTATACTTAAATATTGTTTCTGACTAGGTGTTCGAGGGATTCAAGAAATATTCAGAAAAATAAGTACAAAATGTTTCTCATTCATAGAATCCTGTTTACTATTATTTTTCAAGCCTTTTATAATTCGTGAGGATTGCTTCTGAGATTGATGGATTTAAAGAATAAGGGTTTTATTGCAGTTGGTGGAATTTCCTGATGAGATCTGTAAAAAAATGTTTTCTGCCGGTTCTTTAAACAAAAGGCATCCTTGATTCTGAACAAACAATCTAAAGTATGAAGCCACCGTATATAATAATAATACCGATATTATACTACTATTGAGCTAGAATCATATTGTATTCTAAACGTGTAAAGTATAAGATAGTTACTGCTACGTATTATATTGTATCTGCAATTATAATATCAAAATTGAAATGATATCAAACTATGTGATAATGATGTTCCACATGTATGTGTAAAAAAGTGTTCAAAAACTTCGTTAGATAAATAATGTTCAAATTTTTCAGATGCTGTTTAACACACCGTCTTATCAGATTATTAATTTTTATATTATATTTCAAGCATAGAAATCACACATTTAATATAATGAGTCTCAAATTTAAGTTCTATGACAATTATTTTTCCGTGGAATTTTCCTTCAGAGTAATTCCAGGGTTTTTTCCTTGCCCCACAGCTCTTCGGGCCTGGGTAAATGCGAAACAGTGTTAGGGCTATAGGTTGGGATTAATGGACCCAATGCCAGGCGTCGGGCAGGGATCGCTGGCCTTACCGGGAGGAGTGGCCCCTGAAACACGGGGCTTCTCCGGGGATGCTAATTAGCCTGGATCCGATGCTTCGGCAGAGAGCGCCAGCTTAACCGGCGAGAAGTGGACATCCTGGAATAATGGAGTCTTCTCCGGGAAAAGGCTACACAGTGGTGAGTGGACCCGATGCACCATCAGTGCAGAGAGTGTCAGCTTAACTGGCAAGGTGTTCCACCGGAGATACTCACACTGTGCCCATGGATTCAGGTAGGATGCAAGGAAAAAGGTTTAGAGATGGGTGTTGCATTACACCCCCACACGTAGGTGGTGAGTGGGTGGCCCCCGTGACTAGGCCAAGTAGGCTATCGTGGTAATCCGATATAAAAAAAAAAAAAAAATTTTTGATGTGGTGTAAGGACCACGCTAAAGCGTGAGTCAATAATATTAATCACGAAAAACTAATTAAAAATTACTCAGTATACAGATGGAGATAATCCTCTGTTTATTCATCTTTTACAAAATCGTCAACCGAGTCATAGCAATGATTGGATATGACTGAGGCTAATCTTTCGCTAATTTTAAAACATTCTCTCTAGTCAGTATAGGAGAATACAACTTCCCCGAACAGGACATAAATTCCACTAGAGTACACGTGTCGCTTATCCAATTCAACGACTACAATGTCACACGTGTCATTTATTACAAAATCAAGCTTCAGTGAACAATACAACATTGCGGCATATGGTCGCATAATTCAGTAATAAAGAACGGGGAAATGAAATACCTCAGAGGAATAACACGAGATGTATGCAATAAAATGAATTTACACAGAAGTATAACTATGTACGACAACATAATACAAGACATTTCCATCAACAACACGAAGACCTCTTTCGTAACATTAGCAGGATCCGTAGGCGCTAACGGCGCCTGTGAAAACGCAGGATCATGTATAGACATATTGGGGAATATGAAAAAGTATTCGCACAGGGTTACGCCACAATCACTATAGAAGAGCGTTACAATGCCATAGTTTTAAACAATAATAAAATAAGACTCGAATCTGGAACGTCATTTATTTTTACGGACGATCACTGCATTTACAGTGTCTACGGATACGCATTTTGGAACGTCATCCCTATTGACTTACGCGACCGTAATCGCTACAGAAATTTTTTTACAGGATACGCAAAGAGAATACTCAAAAGAGAAAGCGAGTTTAAATCGCTGTATGTACTTGTATCAGACCATGTGTCGTACGCATTCAAACACCCTTTGTGTTTTATATATAATATTTTTACTGATAGATCCGGAGAAGAAAAATTTTCCAGCAGAAAAAAACATCGATACAAACAACATAGATATGTTTACACACGTCAATTCTAAATTTATCTTAATAGACAAGCACTTCAGAAAAGAAATGGACGAACTTTATTAACTTATGCTTGGCCAAGATACATCAGCTCTTTGTCCAGGGAGGTAGCACATATTATTTTTTTTATTTATTTATTTCTTTATTTTTTTGCTACCGGGATACCACGACAGCCTACTGGCCTAGTCACAAGGGGCACCCACTCACCACCTATATGTGGGGGTGTATTGCCACACCCATTTCCAAACCTTTTTCCTCATATCCTACATGAATCCATGGACACAGTGCGAGTATCTCCGGTGGAACACCTTGCCAGTTAAGCGGACACTCTCTACACTAATGGTGCATCAGGTCCACTCGCCTCTATGTAGAATTTTCCGGAAAAGACTCCAATATTCCAGGACTTCCAAGCTGGTTAAGCCGATTCTCTCAGCCAAAGCATCGAATCCAGGCTAATTAGCATCCCCGGAGAAGCCCCATATTTCAGGGACCACTCCTTACCGGTAAGGCCGGCGATCCCTGCCCGACGCCTGGCATTGGGTCCATTAATCCCAACCTATAGCCCTAACACTGTTTCTCATTCACCCAGGCCCAGAAAACTGTGAGGCAAGGAAAAAACCCTGGAATTACTCTGAAAGAAAATTCCTTGGAAAATACCGCCCCGAAACAGTCGGGATTACATAGGAGCTTTTCCCGACAAAAACAGTTTTTGAAAAAATCACCGGGGAAATGCAATTACCGGGAATCAAACCCACAACCCCTAGTACTGCCTTGTATCAGTAACAAGTACGCTTACCACTGAGCCAACGCCGCTCCTTGGTAGCGCATATTATTAAGTGTGTACAAGTAGAATTGCCCATAAGAAAAACTGACGCATGCTACCAAATGCTACTAAAAAAGTTTTATGGAATGAAAAACCGTATTTTTTGGCGCCACGCACGCACGTCTTGTTACTTGGAACCTATCACATCTTCGTCATGTTGAAAAATCTCACAGAAAATATTACCAACTCGATGCAGCAAAATGAGTTAACATTTTCAGTAAGACTAATACAGTATGTTAGTTATTTCATAAACATCATTTCTCACCAATAAATGCCGATTCTAGTCGAAGCGATAAATACCCAATCTTTATATAAATACAGTCAACTTCGATTTCAGGTAATCAACAGCGAAATCATGATACAATTAATATTCCCGCTCGTACAAATAATAAGTTTCAAGCTATTTTAGTGCTTAGCATGGCCAGTATTTGAAAAAACAAACAGCCGCAACAGCAGATTATTTAGCGCTACTAGATAGTCACCGTGAAAACTATTCTATTGAACTGTCAGAACTACGTAAATATCGTTTCATCGACGTGTACTTATGCTTATCACTATCATGTGACATAAAACCAAACTTTTGCGAAATAGAAATATTTCGTAATCCTAAAAATATCGATCTCTAGAGATGTTATATACAAGTATTGAGAGCCAGGCCATCATATATTATTAAAACACAACCCACCTTAGTGGCTTTCTCTCTCGCCAAATATTCCTCGCCATCAGTTGGATGTGGCATCGTAAAAGCCGACTTCGAATGCACCATAAAAGACACAGAAAAACGTTTCGACTCTGGAACCAATAGGTATGTAAAAAGCAATATAATCATCCCACCTCTTACTCTCACGATGTACAAACCTGAAAATATTTTAAACTACACTTCTGTCTTTTAGAGCAGTTTCCATTGGGAAAAAAAGGGTTACGAACGTCATGTTACTCCTTAATAAACTTTGACTCCTTGACATTAAACCCTGGAAAGATTGCTGTTCATGTACCATGCATGATTTCCAAAGTAAAGGAGACGATACCACTGCGAGATACCAGTTTGAGTGTCCCATTCCAGTACATCACTGGAACAAACGTAGTGATGTTTGCCGTTACTGTGAGTCGACTTCAAACAAATTTGACGTCAAAATTATTGTCCAGCGACAATCACCTTTCTCTTCTTCTACTATCCTGTCTGCATGTCATTATTACTGGCTCTTTACCCCACTTACCTAATACCATCGGTATCTACTGTAAGAATATTTTAAAGAAATTGTACTGACAACAGAAATTAGGCGCATTCCCAATAGTTAAAAAAATCTATTGCTTAGATGTTAGTTCCAAATTCAGTTGTAGCTAGTATAAAAAAAAATTAATAATAATAAATAAATAAATAAATAAATATATGTAACAATATATATAAATCACCGCACGTCACTTACTGTATCATTAGAAAATAAGATAAGTGTTAGCTCTTAACTCACATTGTAATATAAAATAATAATATGTAAAGACAATATTTTATGCGAATGTAACCCTAGCTATGATTAAATTATGTAAGACATATATCTGTGATACATTACAACAAGTAAAAACTTAGGGGGGGGAGGGCATGTCACGTCTAGTGATGTCTACCCACAGTCGATAACAAATACTATATGGTGTTTGTCACCTAGCAGCCGCACCCACAATTCGATACCAACGAACGCTAAGTCGATCACGTGCTCACTAGCCATTCCCGCTCTCTAACTCCACCCCCACCAAATTCAACATCTGGCTTACACCTGCAGCGGCACCTTTTTTTCAAGAATATGTTAATCAAATTTACCTACACTCCTTGACTTACCACCAGTCTTATCCCTGATTATCTATCCGACTTAGAGTTTAAATAGAACCGTGCCCTGCGAGCTCGTCCTCTTTCCTGGAGAATCTTTCGACCAACAAGAAAATAGCCAGTATTAACTACAGCGAGTTATATTTTTGAACGTCCGATTGTCTAAATTATCATTATAATATTTGTGATCCAATAAAGCAAGTTTTGCTAACAATTTAACTGAGCTTTCCCCTTACTATAATATATTACTGGCTTAACAAGCTATTTCCTTCACTGGCCAACCCAGGAGACCTGTCAGCTGCTAATCAATCATTACTCGTAAAGATAGTGGTTAATTTCTTTTAATACTTCAACTTTATTACAAACGCTGCTGAACTCAAACACATTTGATGTTCACGCGCTGCACGCTGCATTCAAATTTTAGCGAGCTAAAGTTACGTCGAAGAGCCACGACGTAACAAATTTATAAAAATAGTCTATTTTAAAATTAACACGTACTAAAAGTTTCTACGTACTATTTACAATTTTTTCTCCAGTTACAAATTTTGCTTTAATGTTATATTAAAATAATTTTATAACTTGCAAACTTGTACTGTTACATAAGCTATCAACTATACTTAAATTTCGTAGCAACATGACAATTTCACCAATTTTTGATTAAGCTTATGCGATGATAAACCTTTACGAATATTGTATAGAAATTCAATTGAAAAATTTGTCAGATTTGATCGATGGTATTCTATGTTTTCATTTTTTCTTTTATATGATTTAGGATTGTATTATTAAAAAGTAAGTAAATTCGGTACGTGAAGTAAGTATAACGCTATTTGTTGAAAAGTTTATACCTTTACCAAAAATATCAGAACAAACATCAGTTGTTTTCTATTTATTTGGTACTCGAAATAATTTAATTTTGCCTTCTCCAATTTCTAATAATAATTTTGGAAATGTTATGTCAGTTGAACGAATATTGATATAAAGTTTTAGAATCCAAAAAACGACCAAAGATATGAGTTAATATTTTCTTGTGTTACGTCCGAACTTCTATAAGTGAAGGGTGGAACTCGTAGATTCGTTCTACAAACAAATAAATTTAATTTTTGTTCGTCCGGAACCAGCCGTTGGCCCAAGGGCCTTATTTGCTTTTACTTACAGTATACTTTTTTTTTAAATCGTTGACTCGGCGTTGTGGTGCTAGGTTTTATCTAGCAATATGTGTGAAGTGGTGTATGCCAAGCTGGCATTGACCTACTGTTTGAGTTTATGTCTTATGTAATGCTGTAGTAGCGTATCTTATTCGTCTTTTTATCTCACGTCCTTGTAAAGGTCTTTGTCATACGTTGTCTGTTTAATTTTTTCTCGATGTTCAATTTTTTCATCAAAGTAAGAATTATGTGTCAATCAATTATAATATTGAATCTTGAAATGTTTCATACAATTAAGATATTGGAATATTTTTGATTTAAGAAAGTAATTTAATTAACAATCAAGTTGTATCTTAACTGACGATTGAATAAATTTAGAAAAGCCGGAAATAGTTGATCTTACAAATAGTATAAATAATAAAGTTTCAGATTTTCATTAACAATGTTTATACAATTTACAGTTTTTACTAACTTAACTTACTTTTATGGCCGTTAGTTAGCCGCTGCTTGCGCGAACGCAATCGCAAAATCTTACAAGGTTGATCGCAACGATGATCCTAATCATACACGAGAGAACTCCTGGCGATGACAATAATTAGGCTTCTGCTTTTAACGTCAGAACCCAAGTCAATGGTCCTTTCTTTCTTGTTCCTCCTTGATTCACTTTTTAGGCGAGTTTACAGTGACCTGGTTTGCTCAAGCTTTTCTCACACAGCTTAGTTACCAAACTTAGTCTTACATTTGCTTAAAATGCACGCTTTGAATACGTAGCTAATCACCGAACTAAGTCTTACATCCGCTTAAAAGACGCAGCAGAACTCACTCTCCAACCTTTATTAAATCTAATTACTTTTGATTGACACGAACACAGTCGCGGTGCAATAATTATGCAGTAATTGATGGTTAAAATTGCTGGTCTCTCAGATTTTGTATTAAGCACAAGTTGCTTCCGAAATTGTGTATACTATTTTTTGTGGACATATGCAGTAAAGAATATTGGAATTGTTGATTATCCACATTCTTGGATGTACCACTGTGAATTGATATCGTAAGATGAGTGCTTTATAAGATTGTTGGAGGTTGCACGCGTAGTTTGAGTTTTGTGACAGTAGCTTGTTTAAAAAGAAGTAAGTTATGTGTCACGCGATTGCAGAAGCAGGTGTACCGCTCGATGGTTCGAGATCACTGATCTTTTGCTTTTTATAATTTAAAAATGAAACTCTGTGTTTTGAAGTAGCAAATATTAAGTTTATGACACGGCTTGGCGATCAAGTTGATGCCATAGGAAAAGAGAAAAGATTAACTATGTTTCTTCCTGAGAGCACGCCAGGACTCATTAGTTAGGCTGATGACGTGCTCCCTGACTTAGACACCTATATCGGTGGGGATACCCGAGCTCATCTTAAACGCCCTTATATAGTAACCAACATGGAATCCGGACACTTGCGAGTAGGTTAGTTTTTAATAGTTAGATACCTAGCGGATCGTTGGGAAGGACGGAGAGCAGTAGTGTGCATGCATGTGTGAAGGTCCCCACAATGGGATATCACACTTGTATAATCATGCTTTTATTACTATTTTTTAAAACTGGAAGAATTTGTCTGAAATCACCTTTCAAAACTGTTAGTTTATTATCAAAACGGATATTTGTATCACATAAATCACGTTATGTTTTTTCAAGTATTTCTAAAAGGCTTTTTTGGGATCATAGAAGTCTCGTTCTATATAATAAAATCTACTTCTTTTAATTTTTTTTGGGATTCAAATTCCAAGAACGAACTTTCTACATTGCTTAAGTCAAATGTTGAACTAAATATTCTATGACTGGTCATTACTTTTCGAAGTAATATTGATGCTATATCAGTACATACCATCGATAAAAATTTTTTCCTTGAGAAACGAAATAACAAATTAATATTTCATGTAAGGGTGTTTTTCTGAACCTCCTTGGCCATCAACAACAAAAATTGTATCTATTTGTTCACATATACTTTCGAAAATCGTGATTTACGATTTAAGATTTATTACGGCTAGAGAGTATAACCACCATTTTTTCATTTTTATTACTTGTTTGAATATTTTTATCTGTAGTTAATATTAGGCCTAATTAGAATTACATATTGGGATGTTAAGGTGAAGTTAAAAGAACTTAGAAGACTTTTTTTTCGGAAATACTATATAATCAATAATATGATTACAAATGTTTTTTAAATATTATCTGCTTGGATATTTTCTGCAATTAGAGAAGAGGCAAACAATTGTTTTTTAAATCTATAAANTGAGGACTGATTTTAAGCCAAAAGAGGCTGAGATCACAGTCAAAGGGGTCACTTCGACTAAAAAAGGAGATCTTCTTCACAAAGTTAAAAGAGTAAAGGACAGAGAGGCCCTTGTGTATGTATTTTGTATATTGCAGAATGGCTAAGACCAAGGAAGAGCTAGGATCCGTTAAAGCAGATAAGAAAAGGGTATTGCTCGAAATCCGGGATCTGGATCCGATTACCGAGAAGGCTGACATCGAACTTGTGTTGAATAGAATCCCTGGTCGTTTGCTACAAATGAAAACAGTGATGCTGCTAAGAGCGAATAAGAAAAGTCAGATGGTAGCTCTGGTAAACACTAGAGAGATCGATGCCAGAACTATAGAAGCAACAAAGAGGTTATTAATATGCTTTACAAGCTGCCGAGTGAGGAGATGGGTTAAAGTCCTTAGATGCTATCGGTGTTGAGGGTATGGATACATAGTCTGAAACTATGATAAGGAGGACCAGTCGAAGCTATGCTGCTGATGCAGTAGCTGCAATCACCGCAAGAAAGATTGCAAGAAGGAGGCCCGATGTTTCACTTGCGGAACAGAAGGTGCCAAACACGGAGCAGCTAGCGGCAGCTGCCCAGTATTCAGAAAGGCACTACAAGAGGCTAAGAGTAAGGTGACTACAAGGCGCAGATAGTGTTGAAGAGGATGGAAGCTCGATGATCATTTCAGACCCAAGACGTCAGCAACTTACATTCCCACCTTTGGAAATGTATGAGAGAGACATATACCCACGTTCGATGTTGCGTGTCTCCTTCTACTTGTACTTCAGCGCCGTACATAACAACAAGCAGTCTATATTTTTTATATGCCTATAGTTATAACAAATAATATTACGTGTTGGAATGAAGAAACCACACGTACGGTAAAATGATACATTGGCTTCTGTTTGACCAAAAATTTAAAACGCAATACACTGTAGTTATGTCTGATAAATCCTTTTTTTACTTTGATTCAGAACACAGATTCAAACTATTTTGAACGGAAGATTAAATGTCAATGTGAACCTATTGATATATTAAAATATTTATGTAAATGAAAATACATAAAAAAAAAAATAAAACTGATGAACGATAATACTTCTGTAAGAATATCGCAAGTACTATGCTAGAATTTTTTTGTTTATTAAATTAAATAATCATTCTAAAGTTACTTCTATTGTAAGCCATTATTTATTGCTTACCTCAGACCAACTAAAGCTAATTTTCTTATAACAACCATACTTAACTTATGTGAGAGACATTTAGTATTTCTTGGTTATTATTATTATTACTTATAGAATTCACATTTTTTAATTGAAAACAAATTTTTTTTTTTTTGAGACCATTTGCCTGCCACCTCGAAGTCTATGTAAAGGATTATAATGCATTAATAGAGTTGACGTGCGAAGAGTGCAGGGGAGGGGGCTAGAGCCCCATTACTACTTATATATTTTCAAAACAATTATTATTACTATAACAATAAACATATTACATTATTTGTAGTTGTTTTTTTGATAGCATTAAAGTATTAATGTAAAGAAGACAACGTAAAGTTATATAATGAAGTAAGAAATAGTTAGTCTGTAAAATTATTACATGTATCTAGGATTCTGCAAAAGGAAAGCATGATAACATGATTAGTCATGATTCTGGATTTATTATAATCAAGGATTAATGTTCCGGTGTTCATAATTTTTTTGTTCTGTGCACAAACAAACTCCTTTTCGCCTTTTACATTTTTGGGTTGTCAAGATTGTAGGGTTTCCCTTATTCTTTTGTTGTCCCATAGTTAATTCATTTAATACTTCGATAGTTACTGTGACATTACTTTCAAGACACAAGCTGTTGTGCCATTCATACTTCACTAAGCTGACGCTATCTTTGCATATGGGTAAGTTTTCTGAATATATCGTTGTGCTTTACATAGAAGGCTATGGACTCCAATATCCGCCTTATATATTACATTTCTATATGAAGGATGAATCGTCATTACCGATTTGCCACGATTGTTATACTCTGAATATCGAACTCCGTGAGCATTGAGTCCATCAAGGGCTCTTATCTTTGACTGATTACAATACGTAGCAAAGATCACGTACATCGTTTTTTAATTACTCCATTTATTGTCTAATGAATCATATATGATGTTGATTAACGGGCTGAACATCATCATAAGCCTCGTCTGTTTTATTTGTGTCATCATTACTGGAACTTTTGCCATTAATTTATGAGGAAGGAAATTAGATTTTGAAATCAGTTGCATTCATGTGTTTTCGTTCTCCGTACATGTATGAATATTTGTGTTCTTTGATTTTCCTATTTTCAAATCTTTTGGGTGCTGAGTTATGCAGTATACTACTGTGCATCGTATGACTTCTACCCACTCAGCATTTTCATATGTTATATGAACGGGAATAATACTTTCCCGTTTGTGTTATTTGGTTGAGAAATAGATATTCTCAATTAAAAATTTGTGTTAAATAAAATCTACAATATAATTGACAGTTGGTACGGTTGAACGATCTGTAATTTTTTTGGGTATTTTTTATGGTATTTTTAGTATACTTTTGGTTAGACCATACTATGCAGGCCATACTATGCACGGTCTTGTACCGGCCAGCCTCCACATTGTTTATATTGTACTGTGCCATAATGTATTGTTTATAGTTATTAAGTTACAAAATATTAAAATATTAATTAAAAACTACACCCAACTAACGTAGGTATACCTATTTCATCGATATAATTGTACCTCCTTTGTACACAATATTATTTCATAGAAGGTATGTATATTTATGTATATTTATATTTATAATTATATTATCTGCCATATAATTTTATAGAAGTGTAACTTCTTACTTGGGTATCCAAGCACTTAGTGCCCACTGGTTTTTTAATTTTTGGGCTGCTTTTTGGGATTTGGATCCACGGTGCAACTATTCGGTTATTAACTTGTAAAGAAAAATTAAAAAAAAAATGACGAAGATATACTGTGTGTATATAAAGGTATTAGGGGATATAAAATTGGTTTACCTTATTTTTCTTTCCATGGAGATTTATAGATCTTTATTTAGACTTTTTTACGCTTATATCAATATCAATGGGAGCGATTTCAGGCCACGTAAGAAAATTGACAAGTGACACACTTCACAAAATTAATTAACAATTAGTCTACACTCTATGAGCGGTGGAAAGCTACTAACTCAAACGCTGCTCGAAGAAATTCACCTTGCGCGAAGTTTCAGTCAAAACTTCTTTGTCTTACATGCTATGGGACTGGTACTTGCTGATTTCATGTGTTTAGGCTTAGCAGCTCGCTTCGGTTGTCACTTGAAACTTCTAAGAGCCACAAAGTACACAAGTAACATAAGCAAAACAAAGATTTGTTAACAAATTATTAGAACTTTGTTTATGTAAAACGCATCTAAATAATATACGTCATATCACAATGTTATAGTAGTAAACTATTTCATTTCTTAAACGTTATTTTTTTCACATTTGTATATTAAACAGGCAAATGACGTCGCATGATCATTATGCTTTAGTGAAATATGTGATGTATTAAATGCTCCGATCAGATACTATTGCATTGATAGCGCGAGATCATCGATAGTTTCTGCTATAGTTATTTTTTCCTTGTGTTTTCATGAATGAATAAAAAACATCAGCATAAATTGACTTTTAAATGAAATGATCGACTGTCACAGGAACGTGGCTGCTGCATACAGCGCAGAGGTAGAGGTTAAAAAAGTATAACGAGTGTGAAAAACAGACATGTAGACGCGTATGCATGCAAACACACGTTCAGCAGAGCTGCTATGACGAGAATCATTAATATGAGTACAACGAGGAGTACAAATCATATAAATATTTGTTTCGAACTTTCGGCGGAGGTGTAAGGAAAGGAAGTATACGTTCTATGGCCAAAAAGTGGAGCTAATGACCCCAGTTTCTGTCCTAGATACGTAATATACTATATTTATACAAGTCATTACTTAACCGTATGTAAAACCAAGCGATACTAAAATATATACATAACAAAAAATTTTACCCAATCATTAAATGTATCTATTATTATCTAAATACAGAATATTTTATTTAATAATAAAACATTATGAACATAAAATGATCAATCCTCATGAAGTGTTAATTTAAATAAGAGCTTACTTTATGCTATATGTTGATATAATTAAGAGATTTGATATTTTTCCAATCTCGAATGATTTTTTTTTGCATACATTACAGTGGTTCGTTTTTATTTATTATTTTTCTGTGTGGTTAGAGATTGAAAGTTTTTTGCAACAACAATTATTGACTGTATTTGAAAGTAAAACTTTCAATAAAAAGATAAAGAAAAAACTTTTTGTTACGTAAAATTGATTAAATCAATTTCAGTTGTAGACGCTTCTATTGTAGACAAAGGTGCTACAAAAGCAAAAGACTTTATATGTGACTTAAAACTCGATTTATCCTGCCATGCTTCATCCCTTATGATACCTTTATTTCTTGGGTACATTAATAAAGGATCTTCTCCAGTTTTTTCAAACAAAGTTTGTTGTAATGTTGTAAGCTGTAATCGCCAGTATCCATAACTAGCTTGTTTGATGAATTTTATCCATTGTTCTATCTGTAACTTTGATCGTGCACTTAATATGTGATGTTTTTGGGGTTCATTTCTAAAAGTTATTTTAAAAGCAAAAGAATTATCGTGCAGCATACTGACATTTACATTATAATTTTCTAATAAAATCACACCAGTGGGATTTGTTTTATCAACTTTCCCTGTCTGATAATTGTCTTGATAAAATAAAAAATTGTATCTTAGTTTGAACCATCTCTCTTTGAATCCTAAAAACGAGAAGAATAATAATTATTATTATTGGATCGTAGGTCAGCTTATAAA
The DNA here is from genome assembly GCF_000648655.2 of Copidosoma floridanum. Next base: position 1,759,173 of record NW_019379927.1, read on the forward strand.
TAAATACATTAAATGTGTGACTTTTAAATAACTAATTAAAATTTTTAAAATATTAAATGTAAATATTTAAGATGTCTTAAGTTGTACGGAATTATAGTCTTAATTATCGCGGAAAATCGATGATAATTCTAAACAAGTATAGTTACTAATATTATTCGCATAATGAAACTGACAATGGTAAACAAACTATGCCTATTCTGAGTGTTTTCACTAAAACGTCTGCACAAAGTAAACAGTCATAGTGAATGAAAGCTGAATTTTGTTATTATATCCGAAGCAAGCAAGTAACATATGGCAATAAAACTAACACTAGACTACTAGTTATTGTCCATAATGGCGAGATGAAGACATTTACCCCCAGTAAACTCAAGTCAAAGAGGTTAAATTGAACATACTTTTGATAAGTTTCTTAACCTTAATATTTATGAGCTCTTTATTAAGAATCAAGAAATTTTTTAAAATGTTCGAAGAGATAGTTTAAAACAACTTGCCAAGTACCTACCAACTTCCTATTAATTGTAAGTATTTGCCAAATATCTTAAAATAGCCTAGAAAATATCGGGCACATGCAATTATTATTATAGTAGAATTTAGTATGTGGCACCTCTACGAGATGAGTAAAAGAGTGAAGCAAAGCATACTGCGTCAGGGAAAATCTATTTGCACCGACCTCAAGTGTAGAAGAATCTTTATCGGAGAGAAAAAGTGGGAAAAACAATTTTATAGCTATTTGATGACATCAGTTAGAGTAAAAGGATAAGCTACGTTTCTGTCTTTTGTATTCATACTGTAGCTGTAGCTAGACATGCGTAGCTGGTAAAATTCAATATTTGCATAAAACTTGACTGGAGGTTGGTGCACCGAGCACATAGGAGGGTGTAACCCCACTAATAAATATGGGTATTACATGTCAACTCAGCAACCCCCTGCTGTTCAAAATTTTTAAGATAGTAGAAGATAGGCTAGGACTTTTACATCAAAGATCTAGTGTAAAATTCAACCACAAGTAATTAAGTCCTTAAAGTAGTAAAAATATCATAAAAAGTTAGAAATGAAATTCCATACAAGTGAATAACTTTTACATAACTTGGTATTATTTATCAGAAATCAGACAGAGACAATTGGCTGGTAGAAATTTAACCGTTAGATTATGTTTTTGACACGAAGTATAAGAAAACATGTAACCAAACATGTAAAAACTAGATAGTAACGTTAACAAATGTTGACATCAAGCTAATTAATATTTTATATAAAAAAAACTTGATCAAAGTAATGTAACCTTTACAACTGTTTCAATATGTTAGGAATCTACGAGTTGCGTAATTAAAATGCTTAAAATCTTTAGAATGTTTGTATTAAGCAGATATATTAGCTAAACAATGAGTAATAAAATTTCTTACAGTAAAAATCAGATTTTTATGCTACTTGCTAACATATGACTATAAATGTATACGAGTTTTTATGGAAAAAATTAACAAAATTTTGCTATTAGTTATTGAATATAAGTGGATTTTATGCAGGAAAGTATACAAATTCGCCAGACAAAGAATTTTAAATATATCTTATATCCACTAATTCTAAAATAGGAATGAGTTGGATTAATGAATACAATTTTAAAGTGTTGATACTAGGACTAAATTAACTTGTATGTCATTGTTTTTCTTAATCCTTGTAAAAAAAATACAATGAGATCGTTTATTTATTTTTTTACTGTATGAGTATAAAAATTATCAGAGCTCATTTTCAAAATTGAATGTGGTAGAAAACTGCAGATGGGAAGCAATGTTTGAAACAATATGCATTACGAACAATTTTCATGTATCTACTAGAAAAAGAAGTGATTGTATCAGTATGTAAAAGTAGTCCCGCAGTTTTGATTGATTTTATCTATATTGCTAGTAAAGAAGAAAGAAGCATAAATAATGATTGTAGATAAAATATCTACTTTTGTTTAATCATAGTTGTTTCCAAAAAAATTATGTTTTATTTAATTATTCTCACATCAAGTTTGGGTATCATATTAGCAAAATCGACAACAGTTGTCCATCAACTTTAGTTAAGATTGTAAAATTGCAAAAATATATGTACAGAAGGAAGAAGAGAGTATTTATTACACGAATTCCAACGATAATTCAGAATGGATTAATGATTCAAAACTTGCATTATTTACTGCCTTAAAAAATGAAAATTAAGTATAAATACTTATTTTTTTTATGGAGAAAATCCTTAGAAATATCAAAAAATTCTAATGATAGTATAATATTATTTCTACGTTTACTAGCAGACCAACTTTTTCTTCATTTCTGTGAAATTTAAATAATTCAAAATTAAGGAAAACAGTGTGTATATCAAGTACAGTGTATTCCGTTTAATTTTAAAATTATCGTCAAATGCTGGATTCTGTGCAAGTAAAAGGAACCAAAAATTTACAATTTTTTTACACTGAAAGTGAGAATTAAGGTAAAAGCGTACATGTTTCTCCATCGTTGTACGCAATCTAATGAGCTTCGGTTTTGAAACGGTAAACAAAATGTTATCAGTATCATTAAAAAATTTAAGATTGTAAAAAAGCACCCAATACCTATTCATAAACAAAAAAACATTATGCACGATAAAACATGTATGGTGTGATTCCTTGAAATCATGACATAAGTAGGTATGGGATGTCATATTGTTATTGTACTGTTTGGGAGAATGAGCCTGTAAGGTGAGAGTCAATGCTTGTGCTTACTAGTAAACGAGTAAAGAAAAGCATGTACGTGCGGATATGTGTAATTGTATAGCATAGAAGTGTGCACAGACGAGTCGCAAGTCGAGAATGTTGTTACGTCATGGCTCTTCGACGTAACTTTAGCGCGTGGGAATTTGAATGCGGCGAGCAGCGCGTGGACAGCAAATGAGTTTGTGTTTAGCAGTGTTTATTATGAAATTAAATTATTAAAAGTAATTAACCAGTACCTTTTCGAGTAATGGATAATTAGCAGCTGACAGCTCTCCTGGGTTGGCCAGTAAAGTGAATTGCCTGTTAAGCCGGTAATATATTAAAAGAAAGGAAAAGCTCAATTGAATTATCAGCAAAACTTGCTTTATTGAATCACGAATATCATAAGGATAATTTAGACAACCGGAAATTTCATAGTATAACTCACTGTAGTTAATGTTGGCAACTTTTTTGTTGGTCAACGAATTCTCCAGGAAAGAGGACGAGCTCGCAGGGCGCGGTTCTATGTAAACCCTAAATCGGACCGAGAATCGGGGGTGGACCGGTGGTGAGTCAAGGAGTGGAGGTAAATTTGATTAACATATTCTTGGAAAAAAGGTGCAGCTGCAAGCGTAAGCCAGCTATTAAATTTGGTGGGGGTAAGGTTAGGGAGCAGGAATGGCTGATGAGCACGCGATTGACCGAGCGTGCGTTGGTATCGATTTATGGGTGTGGTAGCTAGGTGACGAATACCATATAGTGTTTGTTACTGACAGTGGGTAGACATCACTAGACGTGACACGCCCTCCCCCTAAGTTCTTACTCGCCGGGCGTGCTTGTGCCTGGTAAAATTGGCTCCCGTTTTACAGATGTACGTTTTACATAATTTAAATAAATCTAGGGTTACGTTCGCATGGCATATTGTCTTAACGTATTAGTATTTCATATTAAAATGTGAACTGAAAGCTAACAATTACCTTTCTTCTAATGATACGGTAAATGATGTGCGGTGTTTCTTATATATTTATATACTAATT
>NW_019379927.1:1762918-1778976 GCF_000648655.2 Copidosoma floridanum
CTATTAATTTTTTATTTTTTTTATTTCTTATTTATTAGCTACAACTGTATTTAAAGCTAACATCTAAGCAATAGAATTTTTTTTTCTTGCTATCAGAAATGCGTTTAAGTTCTGTTGTCGGTATGATTTCTTAAAATTATTCTTACAGTAGATGACTATGTTATTACGTTAATGGAGTAAAGAGGCAGTAACAATGACATTCAGACGGGATGGTAGGAGAAAATAAAGGTGGTTATTGCTAGACTACGATGTTGGAGTCAAATTTATTCAAAGTGGACTAACAGTAACGGCAAACATCATTATGTAAGTTCTGGTGGTGTACTGGGTTTGAGCACTCAAGCTGGCATCTTGCAATGGTGTCGTCTCCATTACCTTGGAAATAGTGCATGGTACATGCGCAGCAGTCTTTCCAGGGTTTAATGTCAAGGAGACAAAGTTTGCATCACTGAGAAGTATCAAGACATTCGTAACCCTTTCCTCCCAATGCAAACCGCTCTAAAAGACCGGCATATGTTATACCAGCTGTACTGATCGTGGCTTGCTCTCGTTCACGGATTTTAGCTCGATCCCATTCGGGGTGTTCTATGAATTTTCTTACTTTACGATGCTAAAGGCTGCTGTTTAAGTTTCTAAGGGTTACATTTACTGCTGGCGTTGCTTCGTGTTTGATGGTGATTTTGGAAATGAATTCGGCATTGTCCAGTAATACATTTATTATCATATCTTCGATGAAGCTATCCCAGCATCGTTTGCAAGTGTTGTCCAATGGACGTATTTGCCTCATGCCATAGACGTAGAGAGCTGTTTTAAATGAGATTTTTTGCTTGCATGTGTGCGAGGCTGGCTGCATATGGGTTGGTATGCGTTAAATAATAATGACTCGCCCCCTCTAGTTGAAAAAGTCGTCCCGACTTTTCGTATTTTTTTAGCGATTGTTTTCGCAACAAATATCCAGCGCTAAGTATTAGTTTAGCAGTCTATGGGTCCATTGATACGATGCTCAGTGGATTAAAAAAAGATTAAGTTAGGGGTTGATGTGTGGATGGTGGGATTTGAAAGTGGTATACATATTATTACGAAGGAAAGAAAGTTTCAGTGATAAAAAAATGGGCTACATACATTACTATGGATACATTATTATTCTATTACGCTTAATATATGTATGCGAATCATCGTCGGAGGGTATAATAGCGCTCCATCATACATATTTTTTTTGTCAGTAGTATTCTGTGTATCTCTAGTTTTGTGTGTGCCGTTTTAAGTTTTTTTTTCTTTTTTTTTTGCGTGTGATTTTGATTTGTTTTTTTTTTGTATGTATTTCTTACTTGTGTTGTTGTTTTTTTGTTTTCTTTTAGTTTGCTTTTTTTTATTGTTTTGTGCTTTGGTGTTGTGATTTCTTTGTTAGTTTATTTTTGTTTCGGTGTTTTTTTTGTCAGTGTTGAAATTTTTGTGTTCTCGTTTTTTGTTGTTTTTTTTTGTGTAATGATTTTGATTTTTTTTATTTTTTTATTTTTGTGTAAAGATTTTGGTTTTTTTGTGTGTGTATATTTCTCATATGTTATAATTTTTGTTGTTGTTGTTGTTGTTTTTTTTTTTCATTTTGTATGATGATTTTGATTTTTTTGTTTTTTTGTCTGATGATTTTGATTTTTTTTGTGTGATGATTTTGAACTTTCTTTTTGTGTGTGTATTTCTTATTTGTGTTTTTTTTACACACACACACACACATACACATATATGTGTCTATAAATAGTGACTTATGCGGATTTCACGTGCTTCTAACGTACATATTAATCACATGGTAGAATTATGCGGACGTCCACATAATTTCATTTTTGTCCTTATAATGATCCTTAAATACATGTGATTGACCGCGTAAGTCACCTCTTGATAAACATATATACAAAACTTCCTTTTAATTTATTTCCTGTAAAAGAGAAAAGAGAATATTCAATTTAATTTTCTAAATCATCATCATCTAGTTCTGGTGGAATGACAATAACTGCGCTAAGTAAAGGGTTCCGGGGGTACTCCACAGTTCCAATAATATTTTTGGTTCGTCAATTCCCTGACGTGGTCTTCTATAGTGCACTCAAAGATGCACCTGGTTTAAATATCCTTTAGTCTGTAGTTAATGTACCGGTGGTAACATTGTCTGCATGATCCCCAGACTGGTGATCCATCACCGCAATCTTGGCAAGTGCCAAAGTTAGGTGAGTTTGAGAGACTGTCTTTACCTCCGAGTTTCGTTATTTCTAGGAAACCTGCATATGCCACGATCGTCCGTAGCTGCTTCTTGCCGGCAACAAAGTTCGTAAGCGTTGTTTAGTAGACTTACGGATAGCATGTTTATCTCCCGAAGCATGAACTGTCTGTTTAGCCTTCGTTCCATTGCCTTATTTAAAAGGTTTCATCTGGTATTCTGGACTACCTTCCATAAGGACTCCTGTTCCCACACTTGGCCCTGGCCCCGATTTTCATCTGTGGGTGTATTTTAAGTGTTGGCTCTTGCAGATAATGGATTCTTTTTCCTGTTTATTACTTTGGCCTTAATCCTTCTTCTTTGCTCGAACCCCGACGCAGCCGTTCGTGCCAAAGTCCAGAATGCAAAGATTGTTAGCACGACTGTTACCAAGATTTCAGACGTCAGCGTACCTTCGGTCAGGATCGTAATTGGAGCCATCTTTACAAGTAACAGATAATAGAGTTGATTAATGGGTAATAACAGATAATAGAGTTGATTAATGGGTATTACAAGTCTGAGAGACTAAAAAAAAAAAATGATGAGAAAAACTTGTGCTCGCGTTTAAATACCGTTTAGGACTCCGTTGTTTGCATGTTGTGCAAAAGAAGCGGGCGTGGCAAACTTTGCTTTCTTTACATCAATTGGATTTTCGAAAAGATGGTCTTGACTTGAGGGAAATTTGGGGCCAACGGTTTGGCTTCTGGAAAATTTTATTAGACGACGAGGGTATTGGGTGTGCATTTCGGCTACTCCCATTTTTTTGGGATTTTTTTTTTGTGAACTTTGAAATCTCGGGTGGCCATCACAGTGGGAGGTGTTGATGTTATCATTATAGAGTCATTATATTGTCTTTGCGAACGTTTGAGTATTGCACCACCTTTCCTGTGCCTGGTTCAATGACTGTAACTCGTTTCTTATCACTATATAGGGATCCTATGCTGTGTGCAACTCGTATAGGTGGAAAGTTGGGAGCATCGTAAATTTGTTCTGTCCTTTTGGCTGCGGGGTTCCTATTAATTTCTGGAGTGCGTGTCAGACCTTTGAAGTCGCAGCGAAAATCCGGGTCAATGCTACCGATGGGTGTATAGCTGATGCTGGTTTGGTCTAGCTTGGTTATTAGCTTTTCGAAAGCTCTTTTTGTAAAAATTACATATTATATAATGAGGATCAATAGGGCTAGCGTTAAGCTTATCAGAAGTATTACCGCGGCTATAAAGACGTTCGTCAGGGTTTTTGCATTGTCTGCAAGGTACAGTTGTTGAATTGACATTAAATTGACTAGCTACCCTCTTAATTAATTTACTTGAAAAGTTAGTGCCTCGATTCGTTAGTATAGCTGCTGAAGCTCCATAAATACAAATGAATTTCTTAACGAAAGCATTTGCTACTAATTTGGCAGTTTGATCTTTTAATGGGACTGCTGTAGCGTATTTTAAGAATAAGCACTGCATTCTTGGAATATACTCGTTATTTTGCTGAGTTGCTGGTAACGGACCCACTATGTCTAGAGCGAGTTTAGCAAAAGGTATGGTAGGTGTGTCGGTGATAATTAATTTTTGTTTAGTTTTGACACGTACTAGTAATTTTAGTTGACATTCAAGGTATTTTTTTATGTACGATTGGATGTCTTCCTTCTGATGTTCCCAAAAATATTTGTGTTTTAGTTTGTTGCAAGTTTCATTTCCACCTTTATGCCTTTCTTTAGCGGAGTTATGCATTTCCTTAATAATGTTATATTTTTCCTACGGCGGTGGATGCTGTATTCTTCCAAGGCAAATTATAATTTTGGTTTGTGTTATATGTTTTTGTAACATCTGTAATATTTTTTGGAACTCCATATTTTCTAATTTGGCGGTTCTAGCCAGACTGACTGTCGTTATATTTTTTTCTATTAAACATGGTACAATAAATCAAGGTAGGCCCATGCACAAGTTTACATGACAAAACTTATCAGAGAAGAAGCCTGTATGACGTCGCAATCAGCGCTACATTTAAATTGTATATGTATAAATGAGCAGCAAGCCACAAAGTGTTTTCGTTATTTATTAGTAAGGTGAGTGTTGATGGTCACTGTTACTTAAAAATATGAAGTATAACGTCGGACTTGTACAAATGACTGACCGGTTCAAAAACGTTTTCAAACTATAAGTTATAAGTTACGAAAGGGAAATATATTAACTCTTCAAAAAAATTTCAAAACTTATTGAAAACACTAAGTTATCTCATTTTTTGTTAAGATATAAAAAATTTTGCTTACACTTTTTAAATTTTAGTATTGGACATGAACTAATTATTACAACTTAACTGTATTTTTTTACTTTGTATTAGACATTTACTTTATGTTAGTTCAGTCTAGTTAGTTTATGTACAGGTTATTAGTATGATACTTCATTTAACTCGCTGTTATTAACATAATTTAATATTTAGCACAAAATACATATCAAATTTGGTACCAAATTATAACGTTATACAGGCTCTTGCGCGAACTTGGATGAAAATTGTCTGGCTAGGAAGCCTACCTTGTTTTATTGTACCATGCTGTATTAAAATTTTGTTTGGATTGATAAGTGACTTATTTAACACTGCTGTTATGTTTGTTGTGCTTTTTTTTCTTGACCTCTTGTGGGTAAAAATGTGTAAAAACTGGTGTTGTGTTTAAATGATTTAGGTGTGCCAATTGTCAATTTTTCCAAGCGGGATAATTTGTTTATTGTACAAATATCTTGTGTTCGGTCATCTTATGGTTGGCCAAGGTTGTCGGTGAAGTAAACATAATTGTCTATTCTTATATAGATCTTTTCCCTTAAAAAAGTTATTTTATTTTTTTGTGTAATTAGGGTGAATGGGCTAATATTGTTATCATTGTTATTCTGCGTACTATTTTTTTTGTGTTCTCCTAGAATGGATGCTTCGCATATAGGTAGGGTTTAAAAAAAATTCTCTTCGCCGGTATGAGGGTCTCGCTGCTTACTTTTATTAGTTTTGTGATGGGTGCTTAGCGAGTTTTCTTCGGTTTGCCTTATGTCTGTGGAAGAGACAGTATGCTCTTGCTCGAAAATAGCTGAGCCGGATGCATAGTCTTTATTGTTATTGTTGTCGAGTTTTCGTTTTTTGGGAGCTAACACTGATAGGACTTCTTTGTAGCGGGAGCTGATGCTTTTACCTGCCCTTTGGCTTGTCGTTATGCCGTATTGCTGGATTTCTTCTGATACGGTATTTGGCAGATGTTGCGGCTCTTTTTTTGTGCAGGTGTGTGAAAGTATACGAGCGTCGATTGGGTTTCTAGATAAAGCGTCTACGTTAACTTTCTGGAAGCCAAAATTATATATAATATCAAATTTGAAATCAGTGAGTTTTAGTCACCAGCGTGTGATTCGAGAGCATGGGTATTTTATCGAATTGAGTCGTACAAGAGGTCGTTGATCGCTCGCTAATATAAATTTTTTTCCGTACAGGTATACTCTAAATTTCTCTAGGCAATATATTAGAGCCAGGGCTTCTCTGAAGGACGTACAGTAGTTACTTTTACTTTTGGACAAGGTGCGAGATATGAAATTGATGGGCTTAACTTTTCCAATTTTTCCTTGTAAGAGCACGCCTCTTTTAGCGTATCTCGAAGCATTCGTCGTAAGTATAAACGTTTTTCTTAAGTCAGGATTAATTAAAATTAAAGGAAAGCATATTTTATCCCTCTGGATTTGAAATGCTGTTTGAGTTTCTTCGTTCCACAAGAACTCCTGATCTTTATTTAATAGCATGTTTAAGAGTTTTGCTATTTTGGCAAAGTTTTCTATAAATCGACGGTAGTACCCCATTAATCCTAAAAATTGTCGAATATTTATTTGATTTATTGGTCAAGGAAATTCTTCCTCTGCTTCTATCTTTTTCGGGTTAGGTTTTAGTCCTTCCTTACTAACTATGTGAGCAAGATAATTTATCTTTTGGTTTAAAAATTCGCATTTTTTGGGCTGCAAGACTAAATTTGCTTCGCTTAGTTGCTTCAAAAATTGAATAATAATTACACAGTGTTTATAGAATTCTTGGGAGTGAATACACACATTGTCGAAGAAAGAAACTGCTCCTTTAATGTTGAGAATTAAGGCAGCTATAAGTGCTAAAAATATTGGTGCACTTGTTTTTAATCCGAAAGGGCAATTTTTAAAGTCAAAAAGTCTTAGATCGCACATGAAGGGAGTTTTATGTCTGTCTTCTTATTTTTTATTTTTATTTGGTGGTAACCAGCTTTTGAATCAAAGACTGTAAAATATTAAGATGGGCCAATTTTATCAAGAATATTTGCTATGTCGGTACTGGATGATTACAGTTGGGTATTCCGTCATTGAGTTTTCTAAAGTCCATAACGAATCTGTATCCTCTTTGTCCGCCGGGTCCCGGCTTTTTTGACACGCAGAAAACAGGCGCCGTGTAAGGGCTCATGGAGGGCTCAATGACTTTGTTCTGAAGCATTTCTTTGACTTGTCTGTTTATTTCTTACTGCTAGATGAGAGGTTGCCAAAAAGGCCTAATTTAAATGGGGGTACTAGTTGTTGTTGGGATGTTTAGCTCCATGAGGTCCATAGCAGGTAAATTTTCACCTTAAGGTAAAACATGTCGTTATAGTCTACTATTATCTCTTTTATGGTTTTTAGCTTGCTATGCTCGATGTGCTTAAGACGTAATAACCTTAAAATCTTTTGCTCGCGTGGAATTACCTTCGAGTTTAATGATGTGTTTAACATTTTTTTATTTTTGATGTTTGGATTATATTTTCTTTTTATTTGTTATTTGAGGTTTTTGATGCAATTGTTGGCACGTTTTTTTGCTTGCATGTTTTTTTTTGCTTGTATGATTTTCTGAGAATTTTGTTTTTTTAAGTATGTGCTTATCTGTTTTTGTATTATTTGTGGTCCTTTTTAGTATTTAGTGCTGAGATATTTTTGAGGTAGTTTGAATTCTATGTGATGTCGCAGCCTTTATTATTGTATATAAGTGATTTTTCGAAGCTTTTGACGTTTTTAAGGAGTTCGTTTTCTATTTACTTTCTAGTCACTTTCATTCGTATTCCGATGTTGTGCGTACAGATGGTCGTTATGATTCTCAGCTTCGATGCTTTTGCAATTATCGGCAGTTTCGCAATATTTTCTTTTGCGGTTAAAATTTTTTCGATTTTTGAGTATGGATACTTGATTATTGTTGAGTTTGAAGTTTTGGAATTCAGTGTCGTGGTTTTTTGAGTCCAGATTTTTTAAATTTCAGATTTCGGAGATCATTACGGATATTTTTGTATCTTGATTTCGGATTTCAGTGTTCGTAGAATAGTTTTTTAATTCTTGATTTCGGATGTCGGTGATTGTAATGTTAGCTTTTATTTAATAATCTTAGATTTCGGCTTTTGGAATATCATTGTCAATTTTATGATTTCGTATCTCGAAGATCATTGATAATTCGGGATTTCTTATTTTCTGGTTACTGGTGAGTTCGGATTAGGCAGCTTTCAAAGATTTTAAGTAACAGTGCTCTGTTTCTTTAACGCGTAAGAAGTTGTATGAAATACTAGTACTTGCGAAGGAATTTTCATGCTTTTTTGGGAATGCCTTGTGTTATTTGTTCTGCTTTGGATAGGTATTATGTAATTTCTCATTTTAAAGTAATTTTCATAGTAATTTATTTGTAATTGATGAGTACAAAATATCTTGTTTCCTATTAGGCCGTATGTTTCTATAGAAAACTCATCTGTTATGATGTGAAATTCGGAGAAGCATTCTTGAAGGCTTAGAATGATGTACCCTTAAGTTTTAATTTCCCCCTTTGTTATGCCTCTTACGTGTAGAATGGTATCTTAAAAAATCATGTATGTTGGATGGAATGACGGATTCTTTAATGAGTGATGCATTCGCACCGTTGTCGAGAATAAACGACAAGGGTTGATTGATTTCGCTGAATTTGATTATTACGATAGGTGTTTGGGTTTTTATGTTTAGTAAGACAGTTTTGTTAACTATTATCTGTTTTAGGAAGTTGTTAGTATAACATTGCTGGTCTCTCCCAAGCTTCCCCTCTGGAACAAACCTGAGTTATTTCCCGATGCCTCTTATTTGATTTTATCATTGTAGGCCTTTTTTTTACATTCACTTTTCCAGTGACCTAAATTTTTGGTATAGTTGCACGTTTTTTAATTGTTTCGATTATCATTAATTGAATTCAGAGTTTTTGGCTGCGTGTATTGGCTTAGTATATAATTTTTGGATTGATATGTAGGTGCAGGATTATTATGTGATGGTTGACTCCATGACACGCCCATTTTTAAGATTGAGTGTATAGCGGTATAGGGGAATGGCTAGGACGACGTTCGGTGGTGGATGATGTAGCATTGTACATGGGTGTGGCTTGGTGAGTGTTAGCTTCACTAGTATTATAGCGATACCAGCAATTGCCTGCTGTGAGCCCTCGTCTTACACAAATTTGGAATTTTTCTGGAGTTTGTATTAAGTTTATTCATGCATCTTGACTTTGTCTATTAGTTATGATTTTTACTGTTTCTTGCAGATGTCCAAATTCATAACACGCAAAGTCTTTTTCGTTTTCTATCGCTTGGGTTGTCGCAGTTTCTAGGTCGTCCGCGTGGCCCATACGTGTTTTTATTACCCAGTGTAACCCTCTTATAAAATATTTAACTTTATCCTGTTTTACTTGTGTATAAAATTTCTGATGTATTCGACCGTCGCAGAGAGTTGCTTGAATTAATTCTGTGGTGGTACCTTTAACTCCATTAGTAAAGGAAGTAACGTTTTTTTTTTCTTTGTTTTAACGCCGCTAGCTTACCTATTATTTGATGCCATATTTTTACGGATCTGACAATGTTTGTAAAAAAATATTGCTTTTTCTTCGATGGTGTCAAAGATTTTATTTTTGATGAAGTGCCATACTTCTCCTGAAAATTGCATTTTAATAAATTTTGCTAGATCGGGTTCGTTAATTTTTGGAATTACGTGGCATGCTTTTCTGCAGCCGTCTAAAAATCTTGGGAGTGGGATGTTAGATTCGTTATATATAGGTATTATTTCGATTGCGTCTTTTATAGAAAGGTTGCCAATGGGTGCCAGAGTTAAATTATTAATGTTATACAAGCTGTTTTTAGTTTGGAAAGGAGTGCTTAATATGGGCTTTTTAAAAAAAATTGAAGTAATTGTTGTGAGTAAAATCGTGAGAGTCGTGATTTTTAGGTGTTTCGATAATTTTTGTAAGCGTGCCGGTGCTTGAAGTGTTAGTGATTTTATATTCAATTGATTTAGTTGTATTATTGCTAAGTGAAAATCGCGATTCATAATTTGTTCTATTAGGGTTGGTGAACTGTGATGCTCTCATGTGTGAATTATGTGGAGTATTGAGGTCTAGTTTTAAAAAATTTTTGGTAATTTCCATGTCATTCGTTAAAAGTTTACTAATTTCTTGGTTGAAGTCGGCGATGGCTTCTTTTTGCTGAATGGCAGTTTTTATTTCCAAAAGATTTATGTTCTGAGTAAGCAAATCTTTAAAGACATCAATGATTAATTCGTCTTGACAAACACTTGTGACGATTTTCGTGTCTATTATTCCCGATAAGGATGCCACTAATTTCTTGATTTTGGTAGCGTTTGCGAGATCTATACTGTCAGGTAAGTCGTTTTCTTTCATTTGTAAATAAGTTAAACAATCTGATAAAGTCGGTTGTCTTTTGCAGTAAAAGTAGGTTTAATTCGGATTGTTACGTGGGATTCAAACGGCTCGGGGTGCTGAATAATAATAAGACAGTTAAACCCAGTCAATCTCTATGTTGTTATATTTCCTTGAGGGAAGGCGCTTGGTGGTCCCCAGTTGCTTATTACGACCATTCTTTTTTAGTCCCCGCATTTTAGAGCTTTCTGGCCACTGCTGTGGGTTTCTTTATCTTTTTTTTTTGAATCTACTCGTCCTTTTTTCTATCAATAAGCCATGCTCTATCCAACGCAGTATATGCCATGCTGTATGAAACGTCCAAGGCCACTACGTTGTCGTCGTTGACGGTCTTTTTTTCTCTACCACTTAAAGTAAGATTTTTAAGTAGTGTTTGTGTTATATTGTTCATATTGTTATGTAAACTAATCATTTAAAAAAAATAAATAAGGCATTTTTATGGACATCCCCATTTTTTTGTTTTTTTTTTTTGATATACTTTTTTTGAACAAAGTTCCTTTTTTAGCGTTATGAGTTTCGTGCAAAGGGGGGCTAGACCAAAAAAAGAGTAAAAAGACTTTTTCTAACCGCACTATAGTAATACAGCCATATATTAAGCTATTTACATTGCCGCGTGCAGCTTTCTATTCCTGCTCGCTTACCGTTGGACTTGGCGACTCTCTTTTGTTTGGCCTTTTTTGGTTGTACTCGGCTAGTAGCTTGTCCCCTTAGTCCTTACGCTGCATGCCATCAGCATTTACCATATTAATCTTTTTTCGCTCCTGCATCCCGCACTATTGCACAGATTGCACTGTCTGTAGAAAGTGGCTGTTAATTCCATTGGTCAAAAACAAAAAATGCAATTTATTCTTATGTTTTTAAATAAAGAAGAAATTGGTCATTTCCCTCCATAATTTTCCTAGAAGAACGGAAAAAATAGTTTTGACCTAATCAGAAAATGGCTTTATTTATTTGTATAAAAAAACTTATGAACAACTGCCAACTTTTTATTTAGTTTTATATTTTTTTCTCCGCTTCTATTGCCACCAGACAAATTTTACCACCGTCAATCGTTTTGTCATCAAGTTTCGTATAAAATACAAACTTTTAAAAATTTATTATTTATTGTTTATAATGGTAACAAAGCTCGAAAAAAAATTGTTGTATACCAAAAAACATTTGATCGGCGTAGAAAAAAAACTACCATATCAATTTTGAAGTAGTTGTGCAAAAACATAGATATGACGTTACACAATAACAAGCTATTTGTAAAATTATAAAATAATTATTAGTTAATTATCAATGATTTATTTGGCTGATTTACTCTTAATGATGTGTTATTTTTTATTAAAAAAACTGTTACAATCAGTTGTCGTCATTTATTTTATACATAATAAATACGTTTTATCATAAATTTTTTACTGTATTAACTTAATACTTTTTCCCATACATTATTACTGTATGTAGTGCACGACTAAAAAAAACAATTTGAACTTGGTTTCTACCGAGGCCAAGAGTCCGTAGACCCCACACGGCTGATTTTTTTTTTATATAACACATATTGTTCGTGTTTAAGCTCTTCTCTTCTACATAATAACTCGATAGATATGCCCATGTGTGCCTTAAATTTCTTGAATAATTATTTGATTACAATTTACTGCTGTTATTTTAACTCAATATTAACTTCTACTATTTTCTAATACTTTTTTCTGAATATATATGTATTCAATTATAACAATAATAATAATAATAATAATAATTATCATAATAACAATGAAAACAATATCAATAATAGTAATAATAGTAATAAGCTAATAATAGTAATAATTATTATCATTACTATTATAGTTATTATTATTATTACGGCTTTTTTTTTTTTTTTTTAGTCTTATTTTAACTTTAACAGTTGTTTCGTAAATATTCAAATTTTTTCTTTTTTTTTTTTTGTTCTTTACTACTCCATTTATTTAATCTTACGTAGCATTTTTTACATGACTTCTTTTATGCTTATATTTATACTTTGGTACTAAGGTCTAGCGTTCAAGTTAGCTAAAGTATGTTTATTTATTATAGAAGTTGTTTGTTTCTGCTGGCCGGTTGATGTTCCTGTCACCGATCACCCTGTATTTGGATAAAAAAAATTTTTTTTTTTTTTCATAGAACTCATTGCACTTTCGTTTCTCACTACGTTGTTTCTATTTCTTCTACCGGCAAACATTCTAGATAAATTCAGTATAATCGCCCCCCCTCCTTTTTAAAAAGACACCCTGACAAGAAAATTTATAATGAAGAAAGAAAAGGTGTGTGGAGTAACTACACTAAATCTTTGCACCCAACGCAATAGGATAAAAATTATCCGTTAACTACTTATTATGTTAATAGATTTCTCTCATTAGGTAATTATATTTTGCATCGCTTTTGCACATATTCCTTCTTGACGTATATTAAATTCTTATTTTTCTATCACCAACTTTTTCGGGTACCCAATGCTTCAACTAGTTTTCTTATTACATATCATTGTAACGTCATTATTTACGCTACTTCAGTGGATCTTAAAGATGTGTTGATTGCGTACGTGATTTAATCATATTAAAGATTTATTTTTCTTTACCTAATGTTACTTAACAATGCTCTTACAGCTACTACAAATATATTTTTTTTTTTCTGATTTGGAACTGTGTGTATTCTTAAAAGAGAAATTTATAGGTTATTCGCTGGTATTTTGACTTAAAATTTGTTGGGGTTTTGTTTTCATTTAAGAATGATAGGTATATGTTTGGCATCCCTTCTGTTTTTTTCCTCTTGTTTAACAATATTTTAATACTTGGATTCTTGATCTCTTTTTTCATCATCCTTTAACGAGCTGTTTTTTTCACTAGTGTGTATGCTTTTTTTCTGCTATGGTATGACTGACATTTACCAACGATGGGATTTGCTGTTTTAGTAGCAGGTTTGATGAATTATTTCTTTAATTTAGAGCTTATTTTTGCTATAGATTTTTCGAAACTTCACTGTAAGTACGTCTGCTCTTAAAATATTTTGACTTCGTTCACGAGATAGATGCACTATTTTCTTGAGTATTTTTTTCAATACAGATATGTGTGTTTGTGCACATACATAATTTTGTTTAAATTTACTTAAGTCTCATTGTAAAAATGAATTATTTTCCAGAAATCTCAGTTATTGTAGTTCGTTAAACACTGTCCGGTTAAATATCATGGTCAGTTACACAATCATAACTTATCCTGTACTTCCGATGCTTCATATTTTCTTTTTGCGTACGTAGGCTAATTTATCATTGGTCGGGCTCTGAGATAAATTTTGTTCTTCACCATTGCTTAAAAGTCTTATTTGAAAATTTTTTCTCTGATTCTCTCCTATGATCGGCACTTCTTTAATCATTCTGATTCTCAGCATCACTGTACTAATTGATTGTTAACTTATCTGAATCGCTAATCTTGCGTGGCTTCTTTTTTTCTACCCTTCTGTTCGAATCAATTGAATCAGATATTTTCATCTGCCATTTCTTATCTTTTCTAATTATGTTTTTCTCTCTTTTTGTCCGTACTTTGAATATTCATGCCAGCGCGGCGGTGCGCTCACATCACAATATCTCTCTTTCTCTTACAGTTCATACAATTTTCAGCACGGCAGTTCCGGATTTTTTTGTCCTTCCATTACTGAATTTCAAGAGAGCACATTAAGCATTTTGTTTAAAATACCTGGGCGATGTATTACGTTTAACTTATAGCCTCTCAACATTGCCTTTAACCCGTTAAATCTTACTCAAACTCGCCTTCGTAGCGCGACCGCGCCACTTGATATCGGGTTTTTTCGAAGTATAGTAGTGCTCTAATGGCTCATGATCAGTTATGACCATAAATTTTCGTCCAAATAAAAATAATGCTATTATAAAGCCATTAGATGCATCCGCAATAATTCACAACCGACTCACTATCACCCTGCGTTATTGTTTTAAGTTAAGACAATAAGTTGTCGATTCCCCCCGTGTTGCCAAATCATCTGGAAAGGGCTGACAAAAATTTTTCTATAAAATTAAATAGGGATAAACATGTGCCGAACTAATCTGCTGCTAGCCCTCTTAACCTTCTTTCCAAAATTTAGATGAAATATTTTTTGCAATAGTATGCGCAGTAGTGTTTTCTGCAATAATTTTTAGAGTGGAAAATCGATTTTCACGCATAGTGTGCGGAAAAGATTTTGCTACACACCAGAAATCATTTTCATAACATTTGAATAACTAAGCTGAAACGGTGACGTCTAATTCTTTGATTTAAAACAACAATACTACCTATCAAACTTCATCCAAAAAGTCATCTTAAACAATGAAAGCAATGAATCACGAATACACACCAAATTCATTTTTTTACTAAATTTGTACCTATTTTCCTCACACTTATTACGAAAATACGAAAAAACTTGAACGCAACTCGTGTGGAAGAATTTCCTACACTCGTGTGATAGACTCGCCCTCGTGACCGGTGTGCTCAACTGGCACTGGTTTCTATCAAATCTGACCACTCGTACACGTCAATCATGACTCGTATGGGAAATCAAGGTTTCCTCACTTATGACGTTAATAGCTATTTTGTATGGAAAGAGGACCATCGATTTTATTACTTTAATCATTTAATTGAGCAATGAAAAACATGTAGGTCCTCCATTGAATATAGGTATACCATTTAATGCATTGTTTAAGTAGCCTAATATATTAAAATTGAACGTTGGAGCCTACGGTGTATCTTTTTGCTGCCTTATACAAAGGGAAAATTGCATAGTTTGATGCTGGGGACCATTCCGTATGTTACTTTGTGTCCTCTGAAGTAACTCTTACTGCTTATCAATCGATACCTCAGTTAGCCGGTCAAACAAAGGGAAAGGGTATTCACTACTTAAACACATGTTATGGTAATTTTCTTTTTATCCAAACCTTAGCCTGTCTGTCCTATTGTTTAATATACGATAGTTATGATTTTTTTTCCTTTGAATATGGAGGTGACAAAATCCCAGTCGCAAAATGGGACAAAAGATTGTTCAAAGTTCGTATTTTCTTGTTCTAACCTTTAAGTATACTTTTCCTGCTAACTAGTAATGCTTAGCCCTTCCATATTTATTTGATTACATTTCCCATTCAAGTCTATTTTTTTTAAATCGCATTCTCCTGTGATACTTATTTTTTTTGGTCCAGTTTCCAACACCTCTCTTTTACACTAGGATTTGTTTAATTGAAATTTTAGGTTTTATGTTTTTAAATATTCTAAGCATACAGGTTTGATTTTTTTTATCGATCATTTTCCAACGATTGGGAGTCATATTCAAGCATAACGGTTATTATATCTGATTTATCTTGTATAATGAAAAATATATTAATTTTACCAGCCCCTGCATTGTCTATTCTTTCCCCGAGATTATATATTTTTTCTGTTATTGTCAGAGTATTGTGCACTTAATTATGTTACGTAGGATTCTAAAGATTCGGGGTGCTTAATAACAATGCGGTAGTTAAACTCAATCAATCACTTTATTGCTATATTCCTTGAGGAAAGGCGCTTTGCGGTCCCGGGTTACTTATTGCGACTATCCTCCTTCTAGTCCCGACGTTCAAGAGCCCTGTGGCCACTGCTGCGGGCCTTTTTATGCTCTTTTTCCCCCACTTGTGCTCCTTCCTAATACTAATAGCTGAGGCCCATCCCACGTAGTATGTTCCATACTGTACGTGACACGTCCGAGGCTGCTTCGTTTTCGCCCTCGACAACGTTTTTTTTTTCTGTACCACCTCGGGAATGATTGTTTAATTAGTGTCTGTATCATGTTGTTTGTATTGTTATGTATACTAATCATATAAGAAAAATTAATGAGGTGTTCCTATGAACATCCCTGTTAATTCTTCTTTTACAGACTTTGATTAGTTTTCCGCAAGTTTATAATTGTGTTATTACACATATTGTTCGTGTTTGCGCTCTTCCCTCTTACATAATAAATTGATAAATATGCCCTTGTGGGTCTTACTTTCATTTATGATTGTTCAATTACCATTTATTGCTTATTATATAATTTAATATTTACTTATTTACATACAAATTTCTTTTTTTAATTGCTT
>NW_019379927.1:1779532-1833116 GCF_000648655.2 Copidosoma floridanum
GACAATGTTTCTGGTTCTTCTTCCTGCAAACTTCCTAGATAAGTTAAGTATAAGTGGGGCTCCCCATTTTAAAATCCCGATCGATCCTGCAGCCGCCCCAAACGCTATTTCAGCTGCTAACCATGCGTATTCCTTCCAGTTAAAAAATTCCTCTTTTGCCTGTACTAATTCATGTATACGTTGTACTATGTCTATCAGTTTAGTACCTGTCGTCAACCTATCCTCCGGTCCATGTTCTTGCTTACCAAGCTCCTGTAACCCATCCCTCTCTACTACCATCTTTATTTGTTCCAATATCTCATCTACTTTTACCCCTTTTATCTTCCGCGCTATTTCTTTCAGATTCAAATTTGAGCTCTTAAACTTAATTATCTGGTTCTCGCCCTCCTCCTGACTCGGGTCCAATCTCGTCTCCAATGTTTGGGCTGTGCAATCTTTCGCTAGGTCTATTACTCCTGCCTTCATTACTTTAAATGTTTTGTGCTTGGTGTGATCGAATTGTACGTGTATCTTTTCCTCTTCCGTGGTGCTGAACGCATGTTAATTCTTCGCGTGAAAACGTATCCAATATGTGCCCTTTAATTTTGCTAGTACTATCGGGCACTCTTCCGGTTTCTTAACAGTTTCTTCTAGTATCAGCCGTATCTCACAAGGGTGGTCCTCCTCCACTTCCTGTGTCGGCTCCATTCGTGTACACACACTTACCTTTTTCAACTTCTTGCATTGTTCCACTGTCTCCTGCGCTACTGGTGCAGATCTTTTTTCGCTCATGCCACCCACAATGTACTCATATGTTGGTTGGAGATAAGCGACGACGTTCGTCATATTTAATCCCTCCTATTCTACCGGCAACGGTGATATTCTTAGAAGGTCTAGACTCTCTCTTGTTACCAGCGGTATTTCGATATAATACATAATTTTTCTATCAAGCGCTATCGTTGCTATCTTTGATATTTCTGCTATTTCTTCCCCCGTCGTGTTCCTTTCTCCCGGAAATCTAAGGTCCAGTCTAAATTGTTCTGCTAATATTTCTGCTTCTGCTATCACATCTAGCGCTGCTTCCGGCAGGTGTGACATGCCTCGACTCGCTAAATATATGATATCCGTCGCTGTCTCAAATTTAGCTACGAGTTCTTCGGTCAATTTTTCGAATCTTTCTACTATTCCTGATACTCTGTCGTATCCGTCTATAAGTTGCGTGAATATTTTCAATCCTTTTTCTGTTACCTTTCCTGCTTCATCTTCAAATCTCTTTATAGCTTGGAGAACCTGCTCGTGATTACCGAACGTTGAAATCCTCATTTGTTCTTTTAAGAACCTTGTAGTGTCAGTCGTGTGCGTCAGGTTTGACTTCACTAGCTCCTGTATTTTATCCTTATCTGCCTCTGCTATTTGTCCCTGGAGTGTCTGTACCGTTTTGATCTGGTTATCGTCGACTTTTTGGCCTACTACTGCCCTGTACGCCGTTTCCATTCTTTGTAAGGCTCCTGGGACTCTTTTAGTAGCCCGTTCTACCTGCGCTTCACATTCATCCCTCTTCCTTATAGTTACCCTACATTTCCATTTCGTTTGTCAGTTTGCTTGTAGAAATGCCTCTATCTGTTGGGCCATCTGATTCCAATCTACATACCATATTATCTTCCATGTCGACCCGACTGATTGAATTGGACCCAGATTCTCTACTAGTATCCCCGGATTTCTTTCGATTTGCTCTATCTCCCCCAGTTGTCCTCCTACCAGCGTGGTTTCACCCCTAAAACATAAAATAGTTATCCTTTTTCCCATTCTCACTCCCATTTATCGTAAGCTCCTAGGTCCCTAGGTTACCCTTGATTAAGGAAAGAGAGAACAACTACGAGAGAGAGAGAAAAAATTCTACCTTCCTTCTTATTTTATTCTTATTTCTTTATTTTTATTTTGTTTTAACGTTCTGTGTAAATACAAATGCCCCTGCCATACAATTCATAACACATATTTTCCCAATAATTATTAAATGCAATCTAGTATTAGGGCTTGACTGGTTACTACGGTAAGTAGCGAGTGTGGCTCCGTCTTTACATTCAGGGTGTATCGTTGCATATAATATTAATGTTATACTTATGTACATCTATATTTGTTACACCATGTATGTGTATGCTATAAACGTAAGATACATAATAGTCTTATTCCTTACTAGGCTACGTTACACGCATTCACTCATTCAGTTAATTCCCAGCGGAGGCGAGTTTGGATATGAGAGGGAAAAGAAAGAAAAGGGAAAATTTTATTGCTCTATATTATAAACTTCTGTTTCCCGACTTTGTATGCTACGTTATTCTTATTTCTTCCTTATTTCCCTTTCCTTCAAGTAACTCACCTAAGGTGGGAAGGGTTTACATAGGTGTATAAATCTGCGTTTGCTTTTCCAACGTTGCTGCTGAGTCAGTGTATTCTACGTCTCCTTACGTGCACGATCTCTGCAGTTAACTTCGACAGTCATGGCCGATTTCAGCCAATTTTTTGATCGACTTCTTGGGTTTGTCCGGTTGCCTTTAGGTTAGGTGACTCGCTATCCACGCGCTTTGTTGTCGCCAGTGGCGGTGCGTGTGGGTTACTGTTGGGGTCTGTTCTCCACGAGGAAGCCGCGTGCGCCGTTACTTGTACTTTTTTAGCTGTGGGAGGTTTGATAATACTTTTTTTTGAAGGTCTGCTTCCTCTGGTTCGCTTTCCGACTCCAGTCTGGCCTTGTTTGAACCAGCCCCCTCTTCACTCTCATTGTTTAGTAAGTCTGAACTACTTGAAGAGTCGGGGGGTGGTGGTGGATCAGGTAAGGGCGTGTCCCCATCTTCATAAACGTCCTCATTCATGGAGTCACTTTTATTACGCTCTATTTCTTTAACTCCTTCCTCTTTTCTTTCCATGATTCGTTTACTTCACTTTTCCAATTTATATTGGCGCCCGATTCGTCACTAACCCGCGATTCCCTTTCCACCGGGCTTTGTTCCTCCTCGCTATGCCGGGTTGCGGCAACGAGTGGCCTGAAGTGGTTGTTGAGGAGATGCAAGTGTACATATTCCTCATTGGCATTAATCGTGAAAATTTCGAAAATCTCACACTTTTTTCCCCTCTTAGTGCCCTGTAGATGTATACAAATATTCTTCCTGAACTCTTGTGCGAACAAAAATATGCAATCATCATTACCATATTCTGTATTGGACTGCAGGATTTTTTCTACCTCCTCCGGGTCAACACATATATTTTTCCACTTCGAACATTGTAGTACATCCCGGAGTTGTCGCGCCGTCAATTGCAAGTCACAGAAAAAAATAAGATAGTCGAATAAGCAATTACCTGGTATTTCTACCGGAAGTTCTTCGATAAGTTTTAAATTTTTATTCGACTCCATGCAGTTTTGTTCTAAATTCCGTTTGGCTACATTTCCGCCTCCTGTTTTACTTTCAAGCTTATTACCTTCATCGGTATAATCGTCCGTTACCCCTCTTATTCTTTCATTCCCCAATGGGTTTTCATTTATCTGTGGTGATCCACGTGGGGTATCTTCCTCGCTAAAGAATTTCTCTTTATCCCCTGAGCCCGTTCTCTCCTTCGAGGGCTGTTGAGATATGTTTGTATCATTATCTGTACTTACCGTCAGATCGCTCAGAAGTCGATCGGTAATAGTATCGGATTCCCAAGCGTCTATTTTGATTCCCGGCTTGCCTTTAAAATCTCGGCACTTAACATCTAGTCTAACTTTCGCTTGGAAGTTATCTACTGAGTCATTAAGTAACGCTCCAATCTTTTTGTTTACTTTCGTCCCTTTTTCTGGACTTTCTTTCGTCTGTGTACCCCGTCGTGATTCATTTATTTGCTTCTCGCTTACACTCTCACTAGACGGTCTGCTTTGTGCCCCTTCCTTCGGCGTCGGTCGGTCCCCTTCGACCGTATTCGATATTTTCTGTTGCTGCTTGTTACTCTCTTGGAGCACACTTTGCGCGTGAGCTTGGGCCCATCGGACATTCTCCTTCTCTCCTTTATTCGCATTTCTGCTTGACATACCTGCATCCAAACTCATCATCTCTGTGGTATCTATAGGGTCAAGCATTCTTTCTCTCTTTTTGATCAACTCTGTAACCAGGCCTGCCTGTGCCTGCTGGTGTCCCCCGTGCTTATCATGTGATGTCTGTACCTACAGTTTTTTCTTCCTATTTACCTTCCTCACTCGCTAGGCTAGCTGCGGCTAGTTGGAATCCCCAATGTTTTACCGGCTCGGATTTTCCTTTCAAGGCCACCGGTGAGTCACAGTTCTATCCAAGTCTCAGTTCTATCCATTATCCAATTGTCTTTTGCGATTTTTTCGTTGCATCTTCGGTTGTATTTCTAGTTATAAATACTGTGCTTGTTATTCCCACCCCTTTTTTCAAATTTTCTTCTTTGCACATGTAAGCTAATTTATCCTCAGTCGGACCCTGTGATAGGATTTGTTCTTCACCATTGTTTAAGGATGCTATTTGAATATTTTTCCCCTTATTCTCGTCTGCGATCTGTACTATCTGTTTACGCGGCCTGCCTCTTTTCCCTTGTTTCTTACGTGGTTCTGCTCCTTTACTCTCTATATTTTCAATCGCCACCGGCCACTCTGATTCTGAATCTGCGTCGCTGTGTTCATTGACCGTCAACTCATCTGAGTTATTCGTCTTGCGAGGCTTTTTCCTTTCTACCTTTTTGTTCGACTCGTCTGAATCGGATATTTCTATCTGCCATTTCTTATCTTTTCTTATTATGTTTCTCTCTCTTCTTGTCCACATTTTGAATATTCGTGCGGGTAGCGCGTTTATGTCACCATGACCATCTCTCTCCTGCTCTTCAGCAAGTTCATATAACTCTCTTCGTGGTAGTTCAGGATTTTTCTCTTCATCCTCTATAGTCGGAATTCGGGACAGTGCATCCGGTGCCTTATTGGCTATTCCTGGTCTATAAACAACGTCAAATTCATAGCCCCTTAATTCAGCTTTAAGCCTATAAAATCTTATATCTGACATCTTTGATGAGTGAAAATGTTTAAGAGGCTCATGGTCCGTAACCACTGTAAACTTTCTGCCAAATAGATAGGGTCGAAACTGCTCTTTTGCATATACTATAGCGAGCAATTCTTTATCGTACGTAGGGTATCTCATTTCGCTGCCCTTTAGGCATCTAGAGGCATACTCGCACGGATTGTCTTTTCCTATTTCTTCCTGACTCAATATTGCCCCAATGGCATAGTCAGATGCATCCGTTGTCACCACAAATGGTTTTTCTAGATCGGGTGCTTTAAGTACAGGCTCGCTGCAAAGCGCATCTACGAGCGTTTTGAATGCTTGTTCATGCTGCTCTTCCCATTTAAACTCTGTACCTTTCTTCAGAAGCTTCGACAGCGGTTGAGCAATTTTAGCGTATCCTTTAATAAATCTCCTATAATATCCAACAAATCCAAGAAATTGTTTGATTTTCTTTGCATTTGTAGGCCTTGGATATTTTCTTGCAGCCTCGATTTTCTTTGGATCCGTTTTTATTTCACCACTTCCTACAATATGGCCTAACACTTTTGCTTCACGTTTTAAGAATTGGCACTTCTTTGGCTCAATTGTAAGATTTGCCCTTGACAATCGCTCTAACAATCTTACAAAGCGTTTGCGATGTTCTTTAAGATTCGACGCGAACACCATTATATCGTCTAAATATACCTCTACCTCATGGCCCTGCAGCCCTGCCAGTGCAAGCGTTATTGCTCTTAGAAACGTGTTCGGAGAATCCGTGCAACCCATTGGCATTCTTTTGTACTGGTAATGCCTATTCAGTCCCGAAAACACTGTTTTATGAGCATCGTCTTCATGTAATTCGACTTGAAAAAATCCCTGCTTCAAGTCTACCACTGTAATATAGCGTGCTGTCGCCAGATGTTCCAGTATATCACTCTGGAAGGGAAGTGGATGACAACTGCCCATTGTTATCTCGTTGAGTTGCCTGAAATTCGTTACTACCCGCCAGCGCTTTTCGCCATCTGGTCCTGCGTTTTTAGATACGATCCACATGTTTGAGCTGTACGGTGACTCTGAAGGCTCTATTATGCCTTGTTCGAGTAATTTCTTAATTTCAACTGTCATTTGCTCTCTCACAGCTGGCGGATATCTATACCGCTTTGTTACTATCGGTTTATCCGTAGTCGTGTTTATTTCATGTTTTAAAAGATTTGTCGCTTTCAGTTTTTCCCTGTCGAGTCCAAAAACGTACGGGTCAACCTCTATAAGCCCTCGCACATGTTTTTTCTCTTCCTCGTTGTACCCCGAAATGTCGACTAACTCCATTATTTTGTCGACTCGCGGTTTCCTGCAACTTAGGACGTCTGTTTTAATGTTTTCCTCAAGTATTTGAGTATTCTCGTTGTCACGGCCATCATTGTCACAACCCTCGTTTCCCACGATATTTTTCTTCGTACATGTGCAGCTGGCGTCGTTTCTTATCTCATTGCCTAGTTTTTCATTCTCTTCAGGGTTTTCAGTTTCTCTAAACATCCGTACAAAGGCTCTTTCTAATGCTTCTACGTCATCCCCATTGACGTCCGATGAGTCAGCTTTCTTCGTCGTCTCACACTCTAAGAGGTCCACCACTGGGACTGGTACATTTATTATTTCATTTGATATATTTAGACATTCGGCATACACCCTACCATTATTGTTCGTTGCGATAAAATTACCGAACAAAATACCCTCTGTAAGCTTTTGTAGTGGGACCCAGCCCACTTTAATTTTCCTGTGCGACTCTTTTATATACGCATATATATCTTGCCTCGTTTTCGGCACAATTTTAAAACTTTCTGATTCTTGCAGTGGAATTCTCCTTCCATTCAACTTCAGTGTGTTGTCTTCGGCATTTATCTGACCGTTATACAACTTAAAAATATCCCATCCTATGATTCCTTCCACCTCTATGGAAAAGTCATGGGGGACTACGTGTAGGGTACACATAAAGTTTTCTAGGGGTAATCTTATAGATCCCAAAGTTTGGCGAGCTCCGTGCGTTACGCCTTTTATTTTTAATTTTTCCCTACTATTTACCGCTACTCTAATATCGAGACAACTCTCTTTAATTATTGAAATTTTTGCGCCCGTATCGGCATAAAATGTCGCACCTTCGTTTATATAAGGGCTTTTAAGAATTACTGTGGGTAGTGTGTATCCTATTTTCGATAAATTTATTTTCACTGTGCGAGATAGCTGCTGCTCATATTTTCCTTCAGCCTTAGAATTTTCACGCGTCTTGGCATAAGTCTCCGATACCTTATGCTTGTCATTATCCATACCCTCCTCTAACACTCCTAACTTCCTCTCATAAATTCCTTCATTTGTTGCTTTGTTATGCCCGACGATTGGGGATCGCGTTGAACATCCTGCGAGTTTAAATGCCCGGTTTTCGAGCTGTTTACCCTCGCACTTTGACTATTAAGATTATCTCTCCTATAATCATCCCTGCGATTATCATGATTGGAGTATTGGTTATTTCGCCTGTCCCGATAATCGTCCTTCCTGCGGTCATATCTATTGTAATTATGACCTACTTTTCTGTCATTGTAACTATTTCCATCATAATTATTACTGTTATTATTATTGTTATGATAATTATTACTATCGTAGTTATATTTTCTTCCCTGGTAGCGATTCCCTTGGTTGTAAGGCCTTTTACCATTATTCCCTTGTTGTCGATCAAAAATCCTATCATTTACATACCAACAGTGATAAACATTATACGCCACTTTCCTATCATACCATCCTTCTTCTTCTATTGTTTCTTTTTTTGGTCCTTCATCAACGTTAGGATTTTTTATTATTTCTTTTTTTGCATCTTGCCACAATTTTTCACATCCACTAGTAAAATCGGCGCCGTGCACCCGACAATACGAACAGTACTTTACATCAGCCACACCGTCCCACTCGTCCGTATCTGACTTCCCCACGGGTGCGTCGCTACCGATAAGGACCACCATGGCGCCATACCGTCTCTCGGCGTTATTTGCTCTCAATCTGCTCTTTTGCACTATCTTTGAGCAGCGGAGGCTTAATTCATTATCTACAGTAATGGCGGCTTCAATAGCCTCCTCTAGCGTTTTTGGTTGGAACCCTGCGACGTTCCAGTTATACGGTGTCTTTAATCCGTACAGAAACTGCCTCACTGCTTCACCGTCTGATCTCTTTTTCGACGCGTCTTTCTCGGCCCGCGTCAAGTATGGGTTCGCCTCATGTGCCATCATGATCCCATTGTGTAGTCGCTGGACTCACCCACAATATTCCATAATTAATTCGTTATTCCATTGCGTTACAGTTTTAAGCTCTGCTGCAAGTGTCTCTATTCCTCCCATTTTATTGAATCTTCGTGATAGAGCCGACAGAAACTCGTCAATTGAATTAAATAACGAAAATCGTGTGCAGAATTGATCGTCCACTATGCCCCGCAATTTGTTCCCCAAAAGTCTTATGAAATATTTTTCATACTGGGCAGGTATTGTTCCCTTTATCATCCTAACCATTTGCTCAAATAAGGGAAACTGCACGGGGTCTCCACTATACAGTGGTATACCATTTACTGTTTTATTTAGGTAGCCTAATATATTAAGATTCGAGCCTAAGGCTAACGGTAACCTTGTTTATTGCCTATTACTAGGAAAAAATTGCATGGTTTGATGCTGAGGGTTATCGCGTATGTTACTTTGTGTCCTTTGAAAAAATTCTGCCTGATTATTTATCGGCAGCTCGGTTGGTCGGTCACATGCAGGGAAAAGGTATTCTGTATTTGTATACACATCATTATGATTTTCTTCGTATCCAAACCTCAGCCTATCTGTCCTATTGTTTGATGTATAGTAGTTATAATTTTTGTCATTTGAATGCAGAGGTGGCCAATCGCAGAATGGTATAAAAGGTTGTTCACTGTTTGTGTTTTCTTGTTCTCGCCGTTTGGTATAATTTTCCTGCCAACTCGTTTTGCCTAGCCCTTCCACGCCTAATTGATCACGTTTCCTGTCTAACCCCTATGTTCTCCTTAATCGCATTATCTTTTAATTCTGATTTTTCTGGTGCAATTTCCAACATCTCTATTTCTGCTGTTTCATTCGTTGGCTCTGCTAATTTTGTATTAGGATTTTTCTTAAATGAAATTTTTGGTTTTATATTTTTAAATATCTTTAACATAAGAACTTGATTTTTCTTATCCATCTTCTCATAGAGTGCATATGATTCGGGGTCGTGTTCAAGCATAACCGTTATTGTATCTGAATCTTCCTGTGTCATGGTAAAAGTTTCGTTTAAACCATCCCTACCGTTATCAATCTCTTCCCCGTAGTCGGACATCACTATTTCTTTCCCCCTCTTTTTTTTATATTAGAGTGATGTGAGCTTAATTATATTAGTTGATTTCAGTCCACGCACGAAGAAATAATAGAGAAAAAAGGATCCCTATTTTATTTCCGATTCTATATTTCTATTTTACTGGCTTCTAAAACGAGCGGAACTAGCCGTATTCGGGTTAAGTACTATTTTTTGTACGTCGTTTCCTTAGCTAAACAACCCCGAGAGACAATAAGTATATATATTTGGGAGGATAAAAAGAATTATTACTTACTCTGACAGAAGGCACAAAACGATGAGCGCCAATGTACTCCAAGTCATCCTCTTTACGATGGTTCCTTTTGAAACTGGATGTTGACTCTAGTCCTTCCTTACTCGATAGTAGCTGCAGGTGACTGCCTTGAATTTTCTGCACCTGTTGTTGCACTGCACTATGTGTGCTTCCTGATAGTTGCCCGAAAATTCCGAAATATCACGTGTAAAAAAAAAATTTTTATTTTGCAACAAAACCAACCCCACACTTAGCACCAAAACTGTTACGTAGGATTCTAAAGGTTCGGGGTGCTTAATAACAACGCGGCAGTTAAACTCAATCAATCACTTTATTGCTATATTCCTTGAGGAAAGGCGCTTTGCGGTTCCGGGTTACTTATTGCGACTATCCTCCTTCTAGTCCCGACGTTCAAGAGCCCTGTGGCCATTGCTGCGGGCCTTTTTATGCTCTTTCTTCCCTCACTTGTGCTCCTTCCTAATACTAATAGCTGAGGCCCATCCCACGTAGTATGTTTCATACTGTACGTGACAATTATATTAGTCGGGATCAGTTTACATATGGGAAGAAGAGAGACAAAAAATATTCCATTTTATTTTTATTTTATACTTCTATTTTGTAGTATTATAATTTTAGAGAGGTAATCTAAATAAATAAACGTGTGTTAAACACGCATTAAAATTTAGCTATTGTAACTGCACCGAAATTATCTTCATAAATATTTAGCTAGGTTTATCAAATTTAACATTCAAGATTTCACTTTATAAGTTCTTAATAAACAATACTTTAGTTACTGCTCTAGATAATACTATTTACTCTGCAAAAGTTAAACATTTTATTACATTACTTTGTTTACGAGCTTTCCATACATTTTTAAGCAATCTCATTACGTAACCTGCTGTCGATCTTTTGTCAATGTTATCCCTAGCATAGTCTGAATCTGCCATACAATCTAAAATGTTACTTTTCTTATCATAGTTAAATATGACATTCGTTTCTTTTGTTTTAACCAAACATTTTGAAATTCGCATAGCATACTTAAAGTGAGTTTTATTACAATAATTTTGGAGTCTGCTTAAGTAATTTACACAACAAGTAGCATCTGATCTCGAAGCTACACTTGTATACAAAAGTTTTTCAATCAAGTTTCTATGTTTTATCTGGTCTTCGCAAATTTCTGCTTTTTGTAACTTTAAGTTTGATTCTATAGGGGTGTTATAACGTTTTCTAATCTAAATTTGTATGCTAATAAATCAATACTGTTTTTTGGCTTAATTTCATAATTTCGTTTTCCTTTTTATAATCGATTTTAATTTCAATGTACTGTTCAACTTCTCCTAAATCTTTTATAACAAACTTTTATTACAATTTTTGATTTATCTCTAATATTTTCTTAGTAAAATCTCTACAGCAAATTATTAAATCATCTAAAAAAATTTTTTAAAATAGATCAGATTTCATTCTTATTTAGTATACAGTCGAAAATCGTAATGACTTTGTGAGAAATTTTCTTTTTCAGTGAAATTATTAACAGTATCATACAAAATTCTAGGACTTTCTTCCAAACCGTACAATATAATTGTACTCTGTGTAATTTACTGACTTTCTTTTTATTTAACTCGCTTTTTTGGTGGATTTATATAAACCTCTGATTTGATTTTTCTATTAAGAAATGCAGTTTCAATAGTAACTTCCTATACTTTTTGGTTCTTCAGCAGTTTCTTAAGTATTATTTTTATTTACATTTTTAATTTCAATTACTTTCATCAGAATTTGTCACCTCCTCAAATGGACTCGGTACATTCTCATTAATATCATTAGCATACATAATATGAGTAATTGGATTACCATATCTCTGAATTGGGTTGTTTTTTCAAATACTTTTGTTAGCTTATAATCACTTATTTCTGATTCAATTTTATTCACTTAATTTTCATGTTCACCTTCTCTTGAATAATCTTTTTTTTTTTTTTTTTTATTTTTTTTTTTTTNATAATCTGCTTTATCCGTGTAATGCAGAAATACATGAAGAAGATACACAAATTTTTTCGCAATAAAAATTTAATTATCCATCCATTATTGCAAGAAACGCTAATTTATTGTATCTTGGCTTCAAAGTGAGCAGAGCTAGAGCATTCTTTTTTTTTATACTCGTGTTTTCTTAAGATGAACGCAATGACTTTTAATAGAAAAAAAGTATGAAAAATTGAATAAAATTATTAGACTTTGAAGTTTCGCTGTAAGAAATTAATCAACAAAAATTTAACAATTATTTTGCAACTTTACAAATATCTATTCGTTCTGCATCTTAATATCAATATTTTCTTCTCTGATGAGATTACAAAACTTTTCATCAAATATAAACCATTCTCTTCTGTAGGCGTTGCCATTAATTTGTTCTTAGATTTTGAATATATTGTAAATTTTTCCGTTACTACTACCTTGCTAGCTTTAGCTATGCATGATACACTAATTATAGTTCTTTCTATACATTCTGAAAAATAAACATTATTGAATTCTACACTTATTTCTGTTGGATCGACACTTTCTCTTGATTTTATCAGTGTTGGATTGACACTTTTACTTAGACCCTTGTCCTAAGTTGTTGATTATCACAGACCACCAAAAGCAGCACGTGGAAATAAAAAAAGAGGAATTATAACCAACCTGTGCTACCATGTTATAATTTTTGAGAGTTGGTTTGAACAAATAAACATGTGTTAAGCTATAATACTACAGATGAATTCTAACTAGCAGCCCCCTTATCTCGACTTCACCCGGGATTCACTGAATAAAACGACAAAATGTGTTGACACGTAATGTAACACGTTTTCAGTTGCAAATTTTATATCTATTCCTGATACTTCTCAGAACAAAAATCTTCTCATTAAAAACATATTTTATTCAGAATCCATGTAGTTTATTTTGTCAGCTGTAAAATAAAAAGAAAATTAAACTATGCTGAGAAGTACCGTGCGTTTCTTACACCATAAAATAATTGTTGACCCCTACAGGGTCGTTGATTTGCATTTTCTCTAGGTATAATAAATAAAAAGGGCTATTTGTTAAAACTATAAATATTTAAAATTCACAAAAAATATTTAATTGAAAAACTGTTTTATCTAATCTTACAACTTTGTCACCAAAGCAACCAAGTTCTGGAGCTTGATCTCTCCATTTTTTATTGCCACAATAAATACAAATACACATTATTCTACCTATTTAAAAATCTGGAAAATTAAAGTAATAACTGTAAGAGTTATAATGAAAATCTGAAATCTCATGTAATGGATTCTTTATTTGTTAATTTTGACCCTGCTGTTTCAATCTCGATGAATGTTCTGCGTTAGCTTCTTGACGCCAAGAACTTGAAACATTTAAAGAATTTGAAGATTTTCTTCCAATTTGTTTTCTTGAGACTATAGGCATGGTTCAAACTTTTGTTGGCCATAAAGGCTATTTTTTGTTAACTTTGTTAACTTGTAATGTATTTATTTGCAAGGTAGTTCGACATCTAATTCATCAGGGTGATCTTCTCTGTCCTGCTGTTCTAGCACCAGACTGATCGGGAGGAAATTTACGTCTGAAGCGTTAGAGCTAGTTGTAGAACTCTTTACCAACGTCTCCTGGTGTTACGCTGGAGACGTTGGTGTCTAAAACACCTTCTTTTTCTGAAGAGCTTAGTCGTTTTGATGATCTAAGGTGGAAAGATTAGTTCCCGATACTTAACTGTTGGAGACTGTCACGTTTACTAAAGATTTTTTTTTGTTTCGTTGCTGTTAGGTTTGCTCAGTGCAAACCTTGGAAAGAATTAGTGATTCCTAGTTGAATGCTTAGAGTCGGGAGGATAATATAGGGTCATCGGTTCCAAGCCTTGCGACGAACAGCTCCACTCGTGACGTCTGCCAGTGAATAACTGACTTGGTTTTATAGTATCCGGCTTAATATAGTCTTTTAGTCGACGAATCGTTGCTGGAATTGGTAGTAAACATGTATTTGTTGGCAAGGTAGTTTAACATTAGGTGGCCCCAAATACAACCGATGAGATTGATGGTTAAGTAGGAAACGTAAATACTTATGATGGCTTTGAAAAGGACCAGTAGCGATACATCTAGCCATTCCTTATTATTATTCTTTATGACTGCTGACTCCTGCTGGCTGTGCGGGTAGCTTAACTCTAACCTTCAGAGTCTCTGCGTACGGAAACCGTGCTGGAGAAAAATACACTGACCAAAGGATATCTCGTCCTTGGGTCGTTCCCTGGATAACCAACTGCTCATTGGTAGTCAGGAAAGTGGGCCTGGAGAATACCTTTTCTGTAGACATGTCGTAGCTACGAACCGCCGCGGAAGCTGTTGTGGCTGCTCGAACTCAAGTATGTTCTCCCTGGATTGCTGTTGTAATACTAATCTGCTCTGATAGCAGCACCAGGTTGGAAAAATGGCCATGATATACTAAAATTCTAGAGCAAATTGTACTCTAGCTCAACATGTCTCCTGGTATTCTGCCGGAGATGTTAGCATTTACAGCACCTTTTTATTGGTGGTACTCGTCAATATTGGTGGTTCAGGATTGAGTTCGACATAATTCGCTTGTTTATTAGAGAACAGTATCGTCGGTAGCCGGAATACACAGCTGCACGACTCCCAGCTCTAGGATTTATGCACTGTCAGTAAACGACTGTGTATTAGGTACGCTGATCGGGCGTATTATAATCACACTTTATTTAATTCAATTGCAGGTTGTTCGATTTTACTTCGACGCCACCTGGTGGATTCAACTGAACTAAAGCGTAAAGCTAGCGTATTTTTGCAAAACTTTGAGCTTAGTTAATGCTTTTGTGATTAACTATTTTAAGAAAAAAAACTATACTACAACCATCTAGGAAGTGTCAAGAATTAGTATACAAAATTTCAGCAAAATCAGTTGAGTAGTTTTCATGGTTAGCGATTACAACGGTTTTAGGGACTTTGCTTTTTATGTTAGTAAGATAAAGACACACTTAAGTTCTACAGTACAAGCACATAAGCTCCACTTTACTATTAGTGGCAGACTGGCTAATAAAACATATTGCACAGCATGCGTGTACTGCTTGACGCCACGCGTACACTTATGTATAGTTCTTACACAGACGAGACTTCACGTATTTACTATATATTACAACACGTTGGCTATTACAACAAGTTTTTGTATGCCTGTTGATGCACTGCACTATGTGTGCTTCCCGATGGTTGCCCGAAAATTTCGAAGTATCACGATTAAAAAGTGAAAAACAATAAATTTCTTTTAACGATCAAGTCCACCCTAAATTTAGCATCACTTTCCGTGAGAGTTTAATGGCTCGGGGAAATTAATAATAATAAGACAGTTAATCCCAGTGTTGCTTTATTAAGAAGCTGTTGTTCCTACAAAAATAATATGATAATAAAATAAATATCTCTATTACAAAATTTTGGAAAAAAAATTTTATAAAACGAAATTAAATATTTCTGAAGAGATGATATCAGTTATTGAACTTTTTCAAATTTGTTGACGTGACAAACAGTTCTTATTATTTAAAAATTCTACAAAACAAAATTAAAGATTTACAAAGTAATGAGATGAACAAAAATAGTCCAGTTTTCAAAAATCGTTGTAAATATCAATGACACTTATTGCAATATTAAAAAAGGTAAATATTTAATTACGGAGCAAAACATTTCAATATTTTGCTAAGTTCACCTGTCATGTATATNGTCAGCCGGTGGAAAGCTCAGACTCCCGGCGGCAGCTGTTTCGCGCCGCGGCGATTCAATTGCCTAATTGCTGTTAATTATATTTAAGCGCTCCTGAATAGCCGGCGTGTAGTGGCCCCCCTCCAACGTATGTATATGTGTGTGTATGTATACATCTTACTATATTTCATAGTTGTTTTTAGGTCCATGCCTACTAGCCACACTACCCCGCCTCTTGCCACTCCGTATTGCCCCACCAGCCCATCTAACAAAATCACGTCATATTTTGCTTATTTCTGTGTGTTTAAAAAAGAATAAACATTATATAAAAGCTGCACCATTCTACCCTGTACCACCCCGCACCGCCCGCGCCATGCCACCACTTTACCACTCTGCTGTGATATATGTCGATAAAGAGATATGGATGCCCTATAGTAGGCATGTATGTTAAAAATGCTTCTGATACTTGGGTTTGACAAGTGTGGTAAGCCTTCTAGAAATACCAGACCTCTGATACGTTTCTTCGACCTGTGTCTGAGTAGTTTAGTAAGTCTGTTGAAAGCCACAAGTAATGACCATTAGACTCAGATCCAATTTTTCGGCCAAGGTATAGTTAAGCGTCAAATTGACTGTTGACAGCATAAAGAGCTTTAAATTTAACATTTTAAGTACAAAAAAAACTATTTTTTTTAATGTAGCATTTTTAAAAAAGCTTGCAACGTCACGCTATCTTCCCTATTGATAAAATTTTTTACGTGGTTTATTCTGTCTTAAGATTTTGAGAATCTTACAATTTAGAATTCATTTGAACATTATTTTATTAAAGACTTTAATGGAGACAAGGAAAATAAAACCTTCACAATTATAAATGAAATTTTGAAAATAGATGACAGGTCGTTTAAGAATTTTGTTTACCAGAACCATCAAGTGACAGTTTTTTAAAAAATTCTGAAACAAATAAGAAACTTATGAAATTTTATGAAAAAAAAAATTTAACTCAATGTTTCCAACATTGAATGAAGATCCAAAAAAAACATTTACAAGATTAATGGCAAATGAAAAAACGGCATACTTTATGGATGGACTAGGAGGTTTTGGGAAAACATATTTATACAAGACACTAATCCACTATTTTATATCAATAAAAAAAAGTTTTATCAATGACTTGGACACGTATAGCTTCAATATAATTACTAAAGCGAATGACGAGTCACAGAAGGTTTAGGTTACCTTTAGATTGAAATGGTTTGAATTTTATTTTTTAGATAGAAAATCTTAGAGATAAAATTACGTAAAGTAAACGTAATTATTTGAGATAAAGCATTTATAATTCTCAAAAAAGAGAAATAGTTTTGTCCGAATCAAAAGTAAACTTTGTTTATTGATTCAACAGCTTATAAAAAATGCCAATTTTTTAGTTTGTTTATTGCATATATCTTCATTTCCATTACTTTTAGAGAAATTCTTAAATCGCCAATCCCTTTATCAGTAAATTTTCTATAAAAATTCATTATTTATTGTAAATAACACGTTAATTGCAAGAAAGTGCGGAAAAAAATATTTCTTACCAAAAAACTATTGATTCATTAAAAAAAAATCATGTTAGTTTGAATATATAACCATGAGAAAATATAGATATAAGGTTTCACAACAAATAGCTGTTTGTAAGATTTTAAAACAAATGTTAGTTTTTTGTTAACTAATTTTTCATAGTGAATCTTTGAAGTGTTATTACAAACTTAACGGTTTATCGACATTTTGGTCCAGTAAAAGCAGTCAATTTAATAACATAAATAAAAAAGTCAAGAGCTATACTGTTCATGTATTTATTGATGTATAGATGACGACGTTTCAACTACACGATGTATATGTATAGCCCGTTTCAAGTCTCTAAAATAACAATATACAATTATACAAGGCTATGGTAATATGACATCTAATGTATATATTTTCAATAGACAAAATTGTATAATTATAAGGCAACTTACAAATTTGCTAAGGGTTAGGTCAAAGGAGAAAGTAATGTGTCAATACTCGAAGCAATGTCAACAATGTGTACATAAGTTCATAAAACTTGGAAAAATATGAGAAGGTACATACATATAGTATACACTAGTGTGAAAGAAATTAAGTCCGAGAAGTCCAAAAAGTTATGTGTAAAACAAACTTATTTGTGGCAATTTTTAATATAGTATTTGAAAGTTGGGTTCAACTTGTGTGTGTCTGTAATCGTATTAACCGTATTTAATTTAATAATAATTTTCGAAGTATAACAAATTTTTTTAATCAAAAATTTTTATGAAATCGAAATCAAACGTTTGTCCGCTTTCTTTCATATGCATGTACTGCAGATATTACTTTCTTGTTTGTACAATCTCTTATATATTCCTTTGTACGTATTTGGGTTTGTCGACAAAACTGATCAATGTAACTATTACTATAATTTCTACATTTAAACGTGTAAACTGAACATAATTTATCATTGATTATCATTTTTTCTTCACCTAAATTATTTAAAAAAATTTATTTACAGACTGATTTGAAAATTACAGTGTGATCATAATTGTTTAAATATTTTCTGAAAAAGTTTTCACAGGCGTTAAAAAACGGTAATACTAAAAACAGTCTTGATTCTAAGATTTTTTTTTCCTTAATATTATTTACAATTTGGTATTTAATTCTTACCAATTTAATTTAATTTTGTAAAAATTTGGTAACGGTAATTATTAACTCGTAATATATTTTGTAATAAAATCAGCAGGATAATTATTGGCTTCTAATAAAAGTGAAACTTTATTTAAATTTTTTTTATGGAAAGATGAATCTGCAAGTTTTATAGCACGGTCAACCAACGAATAAATTATGCCAATCTTTTGCGAAACAGGTGTATGAGACAGAACATTTAAGTATATGTATGCATATATAGGTTTTTAAAACCAATCAATTTATATTCGGCCATTATCATCCCAACGGATTGTTACATCCAAAAAATTGATTGCTGTATTACGCGGTTCCTCCAACGTAGCTTGGACATTTTCATCTATTTCATTTAAAAACTACCAAACGTCATTACCATGTCAAATTGGTATGCAAGCTATTATATTATCCTCATATATTTGGAAATATTTAATAGGAACTTGACGGGTATATAACAAAGTATAAATGATATCTGACACAACTAAATCAGCCAAGAAGAGATTGTGGGGACTACCCATAGTTGACCCAAATTTTTGCCTGTAAAATTTATTGTTAGAAATAAAGTAATTGCTATATATTATCAATTTAATTAAGGCTAAAAAATCATTTAAAGACAAATTTATTTTGAATGTTAATAAATGCCAACGACATTCGAATTCTCTTCTAATAGCTTAAAAATGTACATTATTGAACAGGGAAATGACACCAAAACTCATGAAAGAAAGACCATCCGGAACCATAAAATCTGAAATATCTTCGACAAATTAAAAACTGTTTGTAATGTTAATAATTGAAACAGGTAAACTGTTATTGTTTATAGTTTTAGGCAGAGCGGCGAAGAGAAAAACAAGTGATATTTTACTATGAATGTTTATTAAAAAATGGTCTTTATTTCAATTTCACAAATTTAACGTTTTACAGAGCTTTTTCGTCAAGACACGTGTACACTGTACTAGCAATGCCGCGAGAGTAGATGCAGCGCCGCACGATAGATAGAGAGAGCGGGCGCATGCATATATATATCACGCACTATACTATATACTTTGTGTAACGAGGAAGCTTATATCTCAACACTCTCTCTCTTCCGAAGTTATACATACATGAATATTAAGTCTTTTCGTTAACTTTTAATCACAATCAGTTTCGAATTACTCGAATGGTTTTACTAGAGTCCAGTTTCAATGCGAATTTTTATTCTCAAATTTAATAATAAGGGTTATTTCAAATACGTTAAATGCACAAAATAAGAACAAAGAAAAAAATTAGACGATCGCAGTTCAGCTCTGTTGTTTTGCAGTAGCACTCCTAGTGTTGTACGTGTATGTGCGATTGTCATTTCCCAGTTTCCGAGTCGTCTTTTCCTTGCTTATCTGCACAGACAAAAAAAATATTTAAGAATAGTGATAAATATATTGTGTCGAATAAAATTTAGTCGAATAAATTTAAAAGTAAACTAGTGAGTTTTTGATGAATTTTGAATGATAACGGTTTTGTAAAAATATCGGTGATTTGCAACTTTGAACTAATCCAGGATATGTCTATAAGTGAAGGATTGATACATACTTTTACGTAGTGCTCTCGCATATCTGTCATATGTCTCAGCTTTGCACTCCCTCCGGTCTTTAATGCAGCTATCGCAGCATTATTTTTGCACCAAAGTTGCATGGGCGCAAAAGTGCGCTTGAGCGTAAATTGAATGGAGTTATTTAAAGCGACTAACTCGTAAAATACTTCACTCATAGCGACATACTCTGCCTGACAAGTTGACAATATCACATAATTTTGTTTGTGTGTTTTCCATGCAATCGAGTCTCCAAATAACCGAATGACGTATCCACTAATAGTCAGTGATCCCTTGCAGTCGGCAAAGCTTGCGTCTGCGTAGCCTTGTAGGTTGTCCTTTTTGCGAGTGAAAGTCAGTCCGAGATTTTTAGTTCCTGACAGGTATCTGAAAGTCCGTTTTACCAATTTACAGTCGTCTTCTGTTGGATTCAGCTGATGTCTGCTGATGACGTTTACGGAGTACGCAATATCTAGGCGAGTCGTGTTGACCAGATATAGTAAACTTCTTACTGCTTCTCTGTACAGTACATTAGCCTTATTTTTGGAAATTTCCATTTCCTTTTCAGTAGGAGATTCTTCTCTGTCTCTGAGTTCACGTCTCTTGACTTGGTTCGTGGCCATTGGTGATCTCTGAGCATGTAATTGGTCGAATCCGAATCTAATTAACATTTTGTCGATGTAGTCAGACTGAATCAGGATGATTGTTCGATCTCTTCTGTTTCTTCTTATAGATACTCCCAGGAAACTTTTAGTTTCTCCCATATTTGTCATTTTGAATTCACTTTGGAGTTTCGTTTTTATTTCTTTGCATTTTCAGACTATCATTTCCAGATAATATCATGCCATCTACATACAAAAGTAATAAGACAAATTTTACTTTTTCCTGCCATGTAAACAAGCAAGGTTCTGTTGCATAAGCCATCAATCCGATTTTGATTGCTGCTTTCGAAAAACGTTCATTCCAACGCTTGGGACTTGTTTTGAGTCCATACAACGACCGTTGTAACTTGCATACTTTATTTCTTCGAATGTCACTTGAATACTTCGTTCCTTTGAGGATCTCCACATAAATATCCTCTCCTATTTCTCCATTTAAGAAATAAGTTTTCACGTCCAGTTGGCATGTTTCCAAGTCGAATTTATTCGTGATTGCGAACACTGCCCTTGCGAGCCCCATTCGTGAAACTTAAGCATTTGTTTCTTGAAGATCGTATTTATTTTTATCCTTGAAGCCTCGAATGACCAGACGAGCCTTGTATTTTATTTTCCCCTCTTGATCGATTTTCCTATTGAATACCCATTTCGAATCAATAATGTTAGGTTTCATATTCTTATCCATTTTCGATGGTCGATTCATGATTTTCCACACCTGATTTTTATACATTAAGCTCAGTTCTTCTTCAATAGCATGTTTCCATTTTTTTTGGTCTTCAGCTGACATCGCTTCCCTGTAAGTCGAAGTATCATTATTAATTTTCGCAGTGAAAGCGTGCTAGGCCCATAACCTGTTATTGTTTATAGTTTTAGGCAAAGCGGTGAGGAAAACAAAGTGATATTTTACTAAGAATAATTCTCAAAAATAGTCTTTATTTCAATTTTACAATTTTAACGTTTTACAGAGCTTTTTCGTCAAGACACGTGTACACTGTACTAGCAATGCCGCAAGAGTGGCTGCAGCGCCGCCCACAAGAAGGCGCCACACGATGGATAGAGAAAGTGCGTGCATACATGTATATATATATATAGCATGATATGTAACGGTGGCATTTCCCGAGATCCGCGTGAAGAGCGTTTTTTTCTGACGCGAACCCCGTTGGAAATAATTTTTTAGGGCAAATAGCTTTTAAATGGGAGCCGATTGAAAATACGTTCCAAACAACCCCTAAATGGAGTTAAAAAGCTATATCGCGCCCGCATGAAATCGCGACGTTGCATCATTGTTATTGGAGCTTAGTCGGTAAGCAGTGAGAACTATATCCATGTGCGCACGCAAGAGCGTCAGCTACTGCTGGTAACTTGAAGGTTGGATGTAAAAATTTTAACCTTAAGGTAAATATTGTCTGCTCCTTATGTTGTCAGTTGTTTGTCCACGCGATTACTGTCTTTCTCACTCTCATGTTGGACAAAAACATCTTTAAATTTTTATACTTAAGTAAATAATGTTACCTCGAATGAAAGTAAAATACCATATCAGTAGGGATTTTTCCACTCTACACGATAGTATTTTTGCAAAAATAGGCGAGCTCTCGGTCAAAAATATTGTTGTTAGGTATGTATTGCTTATGTTCCCAGGTATGTCGTCTGTACACGATTTAGAACGAGTCCATTCATAAATTGCATTAATCAAGTACCCGCCAAGTGCCTGGGAAGTGCCCAGGAAGTACCCACCAAGTGCCCAGGAAGTACCCGGCAAGTGCCCGGGAAGTAATCGCCAAGTACCCGAGGAAGTGCCCGGGAAGTACCCGCCAAGTACCCGAGGAAGTGCCAGGGAAGTACCCGCCAAGTGCCCGGGAAGTACCCGCCAAGTACCCGAGGAAGTGCCCGGGAAGTACCC
This sequence comes from Copidosoma floridanum, assembly GCF_000648655.2. The sequence continues at coordinate 1,801,691 of NW_019379927.1, forward strand.
GCCAAGTACCCGAGGAAGTGCCTGGGAAGTATCCGCCAAGTACCTGGGAAGTGCCCGGGAAGTACCCGCCAAGTGCCCGGAAAGTACCCGAGGAAGTGCCCGGGAAGTACCCGCCAAGTGCCCGCCAAGTACCTGGGAAGTGCCCGGGAAGTACCCGCCAAGTGCCCGGGAAGTACCTGAGGAAGTGCCCGCTAAGTACCCGAGGAAGTGCCCGGGAAGTACTCGCCAAGTGCCCGCTAAGTACCAGGGAAGTACCCGCCAAGTACCCGAGGAAGTGCCCGACAAGTACCCGGGAAGTACCCGAGGATGTGCCCGCCAAGTACCCGGGAAGTACCCGACTGTATTGTACTAGGCGGGGACTTCCGGGGACTTGGCGGGCACTTCCTCGGGTACATCCCAGGCACTTGGTAGGTATTTCCCAGGTNCAAGACATACCTAACAACAATATTTTTGACCGAGAGCTCGACTATTTTTACAAAAATACTATCGTGTAGAGTGGAAAAATCCCTACTGATATGGTATTTCACTTTCATTCGAGGCAACATTACTTAAGTATAAAAATTTAAAGATGTTTTTGTTCAACATGAGAGTGAGAAAGACAGTAAGCGCGTGAATAAACAACTGACAACATAAAGAGCAGACAATATTTACCTTAAGGTAAAAATTTTTACATCCAACCTTCAAGTTATCAGTAGTAGCTGACGCTCTTGCGTGCGCACATGGATATAGTTCTCACTGCTTACCGACTAAGCTCCAATAACAATGTGGCAACGTCACGAGTTCATGTGGGCGCGCTATAGCCTTCCAACCCCATTTAGGGGTAGTTTGGAACGTATTTTCAATCGGCTCTTATTTGAAAGCTATTTGCCCTAAAAAATTAATTCCAACGGGGTTCGCGTCAGAAAAAATCGCTCTACACGCGGTTCTCGGGAAATGCCACCGTTACATATCATGCTGTATATATATATCTCACGCGCTAAACTATGTACTTTGTGTAACAAGGAAGCTTATATTTCAACATAAACTACTTTTTTTTAAATTTTTAATAAATTTGGAAAGAAAATAGGTAGGGGATACAATCGAAGACACAATCCACCTTGTAGGTTTATCGGATTTGTGTACCTTAACTAAGACATAGCATCTTGCTCAAGTGCACTTACCCTTAGCAGTGTCAAAAATTTTCTAATTATTACCAAAAAGGTTACGTTTATTTAAAAAATTAAAAAGTTGGTCAGTCTTTCCCTCCAGAATACTGAAAGGATCACTGTTTATTACTTCATTGAGGCTGTAATCACTCAAACAATGAAAAAATCTTTACCAAGTATATCTATGTTATACAACAGAAAAAAAATAGATACACTGAAAATATAGAATTTTATCTTTTTAATACAGTGGGCACTTAAAAGAAGATATGGCATATTTTTTTTTATACATTATCTACAAAAATCTTTTAATATGATTAAATAGAGCCCCCAAATAGTTCAACTTTCACAAAAACATGTAAATACTGTTCAGGAAGAAATTGCTCTAACATTGATTACTTTAATATTTTGATTGATGAAGAAGACTGCATATACGACGATTTATAGAAAATACATTTAACCCCGGACAAATACTGGACAGATAGACGCCAAAAGTGATAACGATGCAACGCATAAGTTTGTAGACAGCCGATGGTTGTTGCGAAAGTAGATTATTACAGAAAAGCAAAATTTTAATGTATCAAAAAAAGCTAAAATTTTATGTACAGAAAATTTGAAGTTATATGTATTTCTTATAACTATCACTTTTTGTATTTAATGTGTTAATTAAGCATGATCAATGCTCAATACTACGTTTGTGACTGTATAATTATGTAAAATAACTTATTGAAATTGATAATCTGCTTTATCCGTGTAATGCAGAAATACATGAAGAAGATACACAAATTTTTTCGCAATAAAAATTTAATTATCCATCCATTATTGCAAGAAACGCTAATTTATTGTATCTTGGCTTCAAAGTGAGCAGAGCTAGAGCATTCTTTTTTTTTATACTCGTGTTTTCTTAAGATGAACGCAATGACTTTTAATAGAAAAAAAGTATGAAAAATTGAATAAAATTATTAGACTTTGAAGTTTCGCTGTAAGAAATTAATCAACAAAAATTTAACAATTATTTTGCAACTTTACAAATATCTATTCGTTCTGCATCTTAATATCAATATTTTCTTACGATTATATTCAAATTATTATGATATTTTTTTTACGTCGATCAAAAGTTTTTTGGTAAGGAATATTTTTTTCTGCACTTTCTTGATATTAGTGTATTATTAAAAATAAGTAATGGATTTGCAAAAATGTCTATTTCATAGGAAATTGAATGACGAAGAGATTGGCAGTCGAAGAATTTCTCTAAGAGCTATCGAAATAGAGATATATGTAAAGAACTAAAGAAAAAATTGACATTTTTCCATAAATTGTTAAATAAATAAATGAAGCCAACATTTAATTCGGACAGAACTATTTTTTTCGTATTGCTGGCAAAATTCTGTAGAAGAGCAATTCATTTTCACTCTACTGGAAAACATAAGATTAAATCATTTTTTTTTGTCTCCAGGCAATGAACTATCGGATAAATTCTTCCTGTGCAACATAAAACAATCTTATAAAGCGCTCATCTTACGACATTAATTCACAGTAGTATAAACATTGTTAATGAAAATCTGAAACTTTATTATTTATACTATTCGTAAGATCAACTATTTCCGGCTTTTCTAGATTTATTAAATCGTCAGTTAAGATACAACTTGATTGTTGATTTAATTACTTTCTTCAATCAAAAATATTCCAATATCTTAACTGTATGAAACATTTTAAGATTCAATATTATAATTGATTGACACATAGTTCTTACTTTTATGAATAAATTAAATATGGAGAAAAAATAAAATAGACACTGCATGACAAAGACCTTTACAAAGACATGAGATAAAAAAAAATAAGATACGCTTCTACCGTATGACATAAGACATAAACTCTAACAATAAGNAAAAAAAAAAAACAATATATTTTCTACGTGGAAAAAAAAATTCACGGCAAGTTAATGAAGCGCAACGATAGTATTTGAATCTGAAACGACCAAAAATTTTGACATTTGTAGGTCATCAAAAAATAAGTCGATTAATATTCCAAACTGCACATACTTGGATAAGTTATCAAAATTTATAGACCCAATGGTATATCTGTTTGTGTTTCTTTGGGGATATCTGGGTAGGGCCGCAAACACTTCTAAAAATCATAAGTATGATGAACATATTCTGATTTATACTCATTGTAATTATTATGTTTATTGTGTGATTTATAACGACTTATAAAGCATATAGCAGAACAAAAATTTAAATGTCACATAAGTTACTATTTTTATATTAAATAGAGACCCTCATCTAAAGTTAGAGTAGGGAGTTGGCGTACTGAGCGCGTGGGGGTGGAGCCTCATGAGTATATATATACTGATAGAAATGTATACCTGCAGAGATGCATACCGATAAAAATACTTGGGTCTGATAAGTCTGGTAAGCCTGTTAGAAATACCAGACAGTTGAAACTTTGAATACAGGAAATTCTTCTTTACTACCATTTATACTTTATCGAGAACAATTTCCTTTGGTACCCGCATTTCTCATGACAATTAATATGGCTTAGGGTCAAAGTTTTTATAATGTTGGGCTGCATTTTGAAAGAATAATTTTTTTCACTCAGGCATAAGAATCAGATAACAAATTTGAAATTCACAATGTAGTATTGAAAGGAATACTTACTTTGTAAAGAAATTATAAATCTAGCCAATACTATAAAAGTGAATTGCATTAAACTATTATATTACTTTTAATACTAATTATTTAGTTCTTTTAGTACTTATGTTAGGCTTTATTGCGTTATATGTGTTTTTCATACGATCAAAAAATATTGTAACATAAAATGATAATTTTCATTGATAAAATTACTTGGTATTTTTCGGTAGTATTAACATCCAACATAAAAGTAAAAGGACTTATATGTGTTTTTCATACGATCAAAAAATATTGTAACATAAAATGATAATTTTCATTGATAAAATTACTTGGTATTTTTTGGTAGTATTAACATCCAACATAAAAACTAAAAGACTTTTGTTATTTGTATTTGAATCATTTAGAAGTTGTCCAAATTAGCAAAACTTGTTGAATAATAATAATTATCATTTAATTTTGCCTTCGGTTTAAAATCGAAAATTGTGGACTATAGTCTCACGCTTCTTTACATGCTGCGAGACAGCAGATAGTGCAACTATTCGTTTTCTTAAAAGCGAAAAAAAAAGAAAAATGTTATTGTTTGAAAAATATATACGTGTGAACGTACTTTATCTGTTCTCAGGATAGATCCTATTTGTTCCTTCAGCACCGCCTCTTTTTGTCATCTCCTTAATTTAATTTGGTTACTATTAATAAAACATTCTCCACTATATGTGAATTTATTTTCTTTATTTCATTCACGATGATTTACTGCCAATTAACAAAAGAATTATAACAAAGTAGATCAGCATATTAAAACTCACTAATGGAATTCCGGAATTAAGCTAATAATGAGGGACCACACTAGATGAGCAGTGGCAGGCTACTAACTAAAACGCCATGTAAAGAAATGCACGTGGCACGAAGTCTTAGTTAAGACTTCATTGTCTTACTTGCTACAGGTCCGGTACTTGCTGACTCTATTATATTCTTGAAGACTATGGTTTAATTTTTTTGTTAACTTTGTACTTCTTAATAAGTAGCCTTATCAATATTACTAGTCATAGTATAAGGTTGGTATTCAAAAACGTCGTCGTTTGAACCTTCATTAAGTGAACTCGGTGTAACGAAGATTTTAGTATTTATCGCGTCTGAGTGTAAGTGAGTATCTGTATTTGAGTCTATTTCCGTTTCAGTCAATTCTTGTCGTAATTCACTTCGACTAAGGCTATATACTGGTGATTGTGTACCTTCTTCTGACGATTCTTTAGTAACACTCAGGTTACTTTCGGACAACATACTTGTCCTTGACGATGCACCAAGGTTAATTATATCTCTGACTGGTAATTGTAGCATTTCCTTATTTTTATTAATTCTGTATTCGTATCGCTAGTGCGTGATCTTAAAGCTATTAATTTCGGAAAATTCACTTTTAATAAGCTAGAATCTTTTGATGTGTTTGTAGTGACATTTCTTAATATACTTTGTCGAGATATAGATAATGTCTGTGGTTGTGAAAATGTTTTTGTTCAAGTCTTTTGAGAAATTAAACTATGATCTAACTAAGACCGTTCCTTGTTTGTTTTTGAACCTAGAGGTCACACAGGGCCCCTGGCCAATTTAGGTACATTTGTTTCTGATTTGGTCATGATTTTAGGTTTTGTTACTTCTACTGTCTCCTTCAAGGTTGTTGGCAATGCTTTAGGTTTAATCGTCATTGAATTGGATGATCTTACTATTCCTTTCCTCACTCATAGTAATAATAATCTATTGTTTATAGTGTTTTCCCGATAAAGAAATGGTCCTACGGGGTTTCTAGATAATGCATCAGCCTTGGTATTAAGTTTTCCTGGCTTGTATTTGAAAGAGTATTCATAATCGGTAAATTTAAACATCCAGCGCATTCAACGCTGACCCGTATCTGTTTTTGTATGCATTCAATTCAATGGCTCATGATCAGCTACGTGAACGAATTTATTCTCTAATAAATACGAAAAAAAATGATGCATTGCGTATAGTGCAGCTAAGCATTCCTTTTCAGTCGTAGACTAATTAATTTCAGTTTTATTTAAAGTTCTTAAAAAATAGGCGACAGGATTGTCAAACCCAACTTTTCCCGACTTAATACCGCTTCAATGACGTAGTCAGATGCATATGTTGTCAACTTAAATGATTTACTAAAGTCGAAAAATTGTAAAATAAACTGTCATCGATGGTCTTATAGTATTTGAAAACTCTTTTTTGCACTTCCGTCTATTCAAATTTTTCTCCCTTTTTTAATAAATCTGATAATGGCTCAGCTATTTTTTTAAAATCTTTAATAAAGCGTCTATACTATCCTGATAGTCCTAAGAATTGTCTGATATTTTCCATAGTTTTTGGTTGGGGAAATTCTCCAACTGCCTGTATTTTTTTGGGGTCTGGTTCAATTCCTCGTTGACTTACTATATGCCCAAAAAATATTACTTCTTTCTACAGAAATTCAACCTGATCTAGCTAGAGTACCATATGCGCTGATCTTAACCGGTCGAAAAGTAACCTAACTTTACAGTCATGTTCTACTAGATTTTTTGCGTAAAAAATAATATTATCTAAGTAAACTAACATCTTAACATTTAATGAACCTCCCAATATGAGATCTATTAGTCGTTGGAATGTGGCAGGTGCATTTTTTAAATCTTCAGGCATCCGTCTATATCGGTAATGTCCATGGAGTGTCGCGAATAAGGTTTTATACTCATCATGTTCAGCCATAGAAATTTGTTGAAATCCACTTGCTAAATCAAAAACTGAAAAATATACGGATCCTCCTAACTAATCCATAATATCTGCGATGTTAGGCAATAGATATGCATTACCAGTGGTCTTTTTATTAAGTTCTCGGAAATCGATCACTACCCTCCATCTTGGATTTCCACGGCTATCAGGTTTTTAAGGAACAATCCAAAGGGGTAAATTATAGGTTGATGACGAGAGCTCAATTACTCCATCATTCAGTTTTTTTACTACGTGCTCGTCTAAAACTTTTTCATGTACTGGTGGGTGACGGTATTGTTTAGTGTTAATAGGAATGTTACTTTCCGTTGGGATTTCATGCGCAACAAGATTAGTACAGGGTAAGGGGTCTCCTGGTAACAAAAAGATGTCTGGAAATTTGGATATTAGTCAATAAATTCGGTCTCATTCTTTCAGGTTTAGATGACCGGTATGCACAAGTTCTTTTAGATTTTTTATTCTATCTTGTTTATTTTTGATAACTGGTCTTTCATATTCGCTACGAGTTTCAGGATCAAATTCAGGTGCAATATATTCGAAGGGTAGAATTTCTCTTGGATCTATTTTAACCGCGATATCATTTTCATTAGTATTTATCGTCATAAAGTTACATTCACCACTCTTATTTTTTATAATTCCTTCGCCTAAATATACGTCATCACGCCCTACGTCGACTCGTGGTAAGTATCCCTCTGTCGAATTAGTATTAATTAAATCAATTCTTACTATCTGATGTGTTCGAGCCGTTTAATTCATTATTTTTACTGTGTTTCTCACTTTCATCAGTTTCATTATCAGTGGGCTTCATAAAATTATCACCCCTTTCTGATAAAATCAATTTGTCAAATTCATCTCAAAAATAAGAATCAGCTTTGATGTCTCCAAATTTTTTATATTTAGGTGTATTTGATTTCTCAGGCCAGCCTACGATATATTCATCATACACTTTTGTTAATCTTAAGGCACGATGTCTCTTTGTTAGTGTTAAAGGTGGTGGTGAAGATTCGACTTTTTTGTGCTTGTTTTTTAGTCTTATTGATTTTTGTTTATTTTCATTCCTTTCCAATCGCTTTATTGTTTTAACAGTTTTTGAAAGAGAAATGGGGTTTATTACGTCAACATCTAATACTGTAATATCGTGATAATACGATAATATGGCTCGTCATTCTTTACAAAAGTTTCAATTCACTAAACCGCCATCTTTTATCAGAAAATCGTTAGGGATTACATAAAAAATTAAAAGTTTCCCTTGTATAGTCATATTCGTTGTTCCTTTAGTTAAAACTAAGTGGGGTGTACTTCCGGTAAGATAAATAATTTCAACATTCTCTACACGTGAATATGGGCGAACTGATGTAATTTAATCAGGTTTGTGGCGGTGCTATTATTGAGCATGAGTGTGATTCAGCGATTTTTCCCTTCTGGGATTGACAACGTTATGCTTGTAGGCTCGTCGTCTACGCCAAGTCCCTGGCACGTATCGATGTGGACGGTTTCGATTATGTTGCTATGTTCATTACTTGCGCTAAAACATTCGGTGTGGGGGTTGAATTCTGTCTTTGGGGGCTCACTTCCGAACGACAACTGGGATGACCCACCTCAGAGTTTAAATGATGCAGCAAACGGTCATCTCCTGGTTTGTACTGATTTTGAAAATTCTGATTCTGATAATTAGGATTGAAACTTCGTGGGTTATAATCATTATAATTATTATTTTGAGGGTATCTATTATAATTCCGATCTCTGCCTCGGTATCCTTGATTATTCCTCGGGTTAAAATTAGCATACCTTTGAGTGTAATAATCGTTAAGATTTTCGTTACTATACTGTTTAAAATTATTTTAATAATAATTAGAGTTTCTCTCCTGATTCTGATAATTTCCACGGTAATTTTGTCCATTACTATATTGTTGATATTGTCTATTATCACTTTGATAATTAATATATTGTCTATTTTTTGCTTGATGGTTTTGATTGTCGATCTGTTGTTCATTAACTTGTTCTAGCTGATGTCATGAAAACGGCTGATCAGGGTACCTATTCTGCTGTTGATATGGGTGATTTAAATAACTTCTAAAATAACTACCAGGTAGTCCTTAGTATCGTGTGTCCGGGATTATACCCGATCTCATTCGGCTCTCTAATCTCAACGCATAATCGAAGGCGTCAGCGAGGAAAACAGGTTCTTTCGCATCTACCTGCTGGCTTATCATAGGCGTTAGACCTTTTATGAACATGTCTAACGCCATATCTTTTATAGTGGTCATCATATGGGCGTTGCAGGTATTGCCTTTGTCTTCCATCAAGGCCTTTTCAGCACCGTTCAACAGTAGATTTACATAATCATAATATTCACCAACCCATTGACCTTGTCGTTGGCGCACTTTCTGCTGCTGAGTTTGATAATAAGCAACGGTTTTTCCTATTGCATATCTTTTTTTTTTATGTTCTATAAATGCCTCGAGATTTTTGAATTCTTGGCCGCTTACGCTTATGCGTGCGGCACCTAGCAAATATTGTAACACCACCCTTTTGTATAAATCTTTTTGATCCTCTCTGGCCCAGCTTTCTCCGTTTTTAATATCTTGTATATAATTCTTCAGTGGAATATTTTTGCCATCGAATATAGTAGTGGATTTGATCGCATGCTGAAATAAGAAGTTGGCGTTAAGAGACTCCATCAGCGTTTTGGCTATGGTCTTATCGGTGTCATCGTTTTCATTGACCATTTTCTCGTCTTATAGGTTGCTTTATGTTCGTTTTTTCCTTTTTCTTTTTATTCATTTTTATCTTATATTCTACGTGTGTGAAAAAAAAAAAATTAATATACTATTATTTTGTTTTGTTTATTTGTTTCCGAAAAATATTCTATTTCAAACTTGACATTTATCGCAGAGGACATAAGTAATAAAGAAATAATTGACTATATATATGTGTTAAGAAAAGGTGCTTTGTGCTGCCGCCTGACGCCTCTCGTGTGTAACACACTATACAGCTCGTCACAGCTGTTCAAGCCTACTTACTTCTGCCCGAGCACTTGTACAGCGAGCATCGTCCTTCCGGCAACACATACCGCACGTGGCAACTCTTATTAAATAAAGTTTTACGTGTTCACTTACTACAAGAAGGGCATTTTTGTCTGCGACCTGTCCCTCACCCTTCCACCACCTGCAATAAGGCTTAAGTCCAACAATATGTATATGTCTCTATTGTGAATCTTTGTTTGGTACATGCGCGTGCAATGAGTTTGCTTTAATTTTTAGAGGTATACGCCTGACGACGGAACGATAAGTGTACTACGTGTATGCCCAGAAACTAAAGTAAGAGAGTGTAATCAAGCGCAATTGTATGATATCATCTGCTTTAAGCAAGGGAGTATACGGCGCTGGGATTTCTTACATGGCCTGTGCAGCTATATATCCTAATTGCTAAAACGCCACCGTAATGTAGGGCGTGATTTAAAACTCTCTCTCTCTCTCTCTCTGAGTTGAATGAAAGTATCAAATATGCTATCACTGTATTTACTCTCGGCCACTGACTAGCATATGTATTATTGACAGTGTGTGAATCTGTGTTTGTATTTCTACGCATTTATGCGAGAATGTGATAGTGCAAGCGCTGATGCCGTAATGCCAACTATACTGTATGTATCAATACAGTACCCATATGCTTGCTCATTTAAGGTGTTTAGTCATGTTTCTATTTTTATTTACTATGGTTGTACATTACTAAAATATATGCACTGTGACCTAATACAGGATAATATTGAGTGTTCTGTGTGTGCAACGCGCAATTTATATACCTATGAATCATGAATAAGGCAAGGGGAAATTATAAGAAGTTCGAATTATTAGTGAATTTCCAGACTTTTTATTTTCCCATTTTTTAATTTTGAAAGTTACCTTTCCGCGAAGATGATTGAATTGTCGAATTGTTTGTTGATTTTTGCTTCAAAATTATTAATTTTACTTTCTGATAAGTCAGTATTTAATTCGTGTAAATTTGTATTTGATCATTAATTAATGCTAATCTTTTTTCTAAAAGATTTTTCTCTCTCATAAGCTCCTGCACAAACAATTTTTTACTACTTCTTTTACTTTTCTTACTACTCGCAAAATTATGTGGTGGGGGTTCCATTAAATATTATTTTATGAACAATTGTGTGTATATAAGTGAAATTACTAGCTTATATCAAATCCTTACTCAATTTTTGAGAATTCTTCTTCTACAACTTATAGTATCAAGTGTGAATATGTTTGTATATATGTATTTGTTATTTTGATAGATTACTTTAAATAGCAGATCTAGGGTGAAGAGTGTCCGCTATTTCAGCAGAACTATTGGGGATGAACCGCTCTGATTAGCAGATTCAGGGTAGGAATAGAGGAACCGCTCTGGTTAGTAGATTCAGGGTAGGAATAGAGAGACCGCTCTGGCTAGCAGATCTTAGGTAAAGAATATCCGCTACTCAAGCAGGACAAAAGGAATGAACCGCTCTGGTTAGCAGGTTCAGGATAAGGATAGTGTATTTGTTCAGTCTCGTAAGTGTTTATAATAAGAGATCACCTTTTTTTCTTTTATTTTTCTACTGTTGTTCAAAACACTATATCTTTATATTTTTCACTCTACCCTTTCTTGTTTATTTTACCATTTATTTATTAATGTATTATTATTTATGAATTTTTTTTACTTCTGTTTTTTTTTTTTTCAATTATAACCAAGTATTGCATATACCGAGCTCTCCGCACAGGCAAAGCATATACGCGTCCGCGCACACTGCACTATATGGGATGTTACGCATCATTCATGAACATGCTTCTTTGAATGGTGTTTGTTGTTTCTCTAAAAATAGCACTAAGAGAACTTGTAATAAACAAACAAATTGCTAGAGACCTTAATCACGCTTTGCTACCAATTTTTGTTAAATATTTAATAATAATTATTTATTTTTATCATCCAGTGACAGCTGGATGTTTGTAGACTTGAGTCACACGCTTCCTGACAGGCCAAGGGACCAGCAGTATGTCAAACTATTCGGTTGTCTACTTTCCTTAGTCTAATGTGATTTTAGATTTTTTTTTGTAGATGTGTGTGTACTAGAATAATAATAAGTCAAATTCCTGGTTTTATTCTCCTTGGTTGTATTAGACTTAGTTACTATCAGTCCGTCGTCCGGCAGTTCTTTCCCCTTTTTTATTTATAGTTTAATAATTTTTCTCACTTTTACTTTATTCGATTTGTTGTTAATTGATTTATTTCTATTTAATTCAGATACAAATTAATTATACAAAGTGATGAGGGAAAAAAACAGTCAGTCACTGTTTAGCAAGCTACCTGTTTAATGAAGTACTGCAATCGATGAGCGGCAGCGGGCTACTAACTAAAAACGCCGCGCATTGAAATGCACCTTGCACGAAATTTTGGTTAAACTTCTTTATCTTACTTGCTATGGGGCCGGTACTTGCTGACTTCATGTGTTTAGGCTTCGTGGCTCGCTTCGGTTGTCACTTGACACTTCTAAGAACCACCAAGTACACAGTCAGCTTTGTTAGGTGACGACTTTCATCAAGTATGACCCTTTTAAGTGCCTTAAAATTATATCATTGGGAATAAAATAGAATAACAATAAAAATGTACTTATGTACGCTAGTCGTCACTTAACAAATTACAACTTAAGTAAATATAGAACTCAAATTTCATCAAAAGAAGCACATACAAGTAAAGGTTAAGCTTCGGTACATGCCATAAACATATTTAAATTCTTAGAACATTACGTCATGCCGCATGTTAGCTCAGTTGGTTACGCACTCTGTTTTGGACCCAAAGATTACGAGTTTAAGACCCACAGTCGTAATTTTTTTTTTTTTTTTTTTTCGTCTGTACCAACTATTTGGCAAAANTTCATGCTTAATAATATTTAAATATTTATGTATAAATTATCAACTACAGAAATGCGTGCATGAATAAAAACCTTACTTCAGTAATTCATTATGCTCCGTCTGCACCTTTTTAAATATACTTATCAATCTACATTTAAAGCAATTTATTCCCCAACGGAAAAAGTTAGTGTGAAAAACGTAGCAAAACGTAACTTTCTGTGATGTAATGTACAGTTTGGTTGGATTTTGGACCACAGTTACAGTTTGTTACGTTTTGTTACGTTTGATTATAGTCAACTACAACCCAACACATTGTCTTACGTAGTGTTTTATAACAGCTTACAGTTTTTTGCAGTTTATGACACTTTTTTATATTTTATTATCATTAATAACTTTTAGACACATTTCCTTACATTTTCGAATAAAATTTGCCTTAAATGAAAAAAACTTGAGTAACTATTATGAAAAAGTTTAAGTGTAACAGCATGTGGTAAATCATATTAAAACGTAAGAAAATGTAAAAAAACGTAACACAACATAATAAAGTGTAAGAAACGTACGAAATCCATGAGACTATTACAGTTCCTTACATTTTCTTACATTTTCTTGCGGGTTATGGCATGTTATTACACATGTTCACTTTTTCTAACATTTTGTTACGTTTTCAATTTCCGCTGGGGTTGCTAACTACCCAATACGCTCCACTGCCTGGCCTTTTGTTATTTGATATTTTGTTGTTTAATAAGTGAACAAAATTTCAAGCAGCTCATACCAAGCAACCCAAAGCACTTGCTTTTTCACACGTTTTTCTATTAGGTACATAAACAACTCGTCAAGAATGTAATAACCAGTAATCCAGAGCACACGCTTCCATGCTCTTTTGTTTATTTACTAAGTAGTGTACATTGCAAGAAAGTATTCTAATTCGTGGCTTTTAAAGGCTTTTAAAGTTACAAATATGTAGTTTGTAAGTGATTTCCTGTCTAAGCAAGTGCTTCGGATTATATGACATGAACATTCGTTTCTGAGCTGTAAAATATTTAATGAATAAATAAAAGCGTGGCCACGTTTGCACTTCGGCTTACTTAAAATTAAAATACGTTCTTTCAACGTACACCACTTAGTAAATAAACAAAAGAGCATGAAAACGTGTGCTCTGAGTTACTGGTTATTTGTAATAACATTCTTGACAAGTTGTTTATGTACCTAATAGAAAAACGTGTAAAAATCAAGCGCTTTGGGTTGCTTGGTATGGGCTGCTTGAAATTGTGTTTACTTATTAAATAACAAAATGTCAAGTAACACAAGGGCAGGCAGTGGAGCGTATTGGGTAGCTAGCAATAAAATGCTTTAAATGTAGATTGATAAGTATATTTAAAAAGGTGCAGACGAAGAATAATGAATTACTGAAGTAAGGTTTTTATTCATGCACGCATTTCTGTAGTTGATAATTTATAAACAAATATTTAGATATTTTTAAGCGTCAAAAAAACAAAAAAAATAAATAAAAAAATAACGATCGTGGGTCTTAAACTCGTAATCTTTGGGTCTAAAACAAAGTGCATAACCAACTGAGCTAACATACGGCATGACGTAATGTTCTAAGAATTTAAATGTGTTTATGGCATGTACCGGAGCTTAACCTTTACTTGTATGTGCTTCTTTTGATTGAATTTGAATTTTTTTTTACATAAGTTGTACTTACTTGGATATTTTACTTTTCCTCAAGTTCTGAAGAAAAGCTTTTATGCACGGACCTGCAAGTGTGACAGGACTCCAGAAATTAGCTTATTGAAATTTTTTTATGTTGAAATTAGTAATAAATCTAGGTATGTGATCGAATTTGGTAATTGAAAATCAGCTGCTTGGGATTTTGTTTACTTAGGTAATAAACAACAGCACGGACAAGTGAGCGCGTTGGATCGTTAAGGATTAGTGGTTTGGGATTTTGTTTGTTTATCAGATGAATATATACTCGAAATTTGATTTTTTTTTTAAATGGATCCATGGTCTATTGTTAAGTAGAAGATGAATCTTGGTCTTGCCGTAAATGGCACTTACTGGTACAACCTTCTATTCTTTATTTATTGGTTAAAGATCAGGCTGGTTTATAAAATTGTCTACATGGCACTACTTGAATTACCACTAACGTATTGCAATGAAGTTATATGTAAAAAACATTTTCTATGAATATAAAACAATTTATGTACTGATATTTTAATTCTTTTATAAACTGTTATGACGGAGCTACTCGAAATGAGAGCCGAGACATTCTGAGAACCATTGAACTAACATAGCACCGACGTTGGGCATCTCAAACGCCCAACTCCGAGCTGTAGCGTTACCAGCTTCAAGCTGCAGTAGTCAGTGCTGCTTCGTTTACTTGAGCTTCGCCCAGATGCGTAAATGCTCCTCCTTTCATCTCTTCGAGAGCGAGTCGGCCTCCGAAATTCTCCGTTATTCTCCTTTTCTCTCTTCTCTTATGCCTTTTCGTATTCTAGGGGAGTGGTCCTAACGGACCTGTCCCATGCGGCGAGGTTAGTTTTTAGTCGGTAAGCACTGTGAGGGACTAGGTATACGTACAAGTATCTATCGCCAATTTGAATTCAATCTGATACCTCTTAACACCATCTATCCGATTTACTAGAAAGTGAATACATAAAAGAAATGTAATAGCGCCTGTAACATGACGGTATGGAATACTTATGTGTATACCGAAACACACAATAGTTGCGAATTGCGGCAAAATATGCAAATCATTCGAGCCGCCTAATCAAAGCTACCAACGCTGCTGCTTTTTTGAGGGTATAAAAGGCCAATGCAAGACCATGTTAATCACTTTAGCCATCAGCAACGAGTCCGGTGCTTTGACTAGGGAGCTCTGCTCTTCAAAGCACTGTTGTAATTTCATACATCGCAATAAATAGCGAATTGATGTATATATAATATATATGTATATATATATAGTATAGCATCCCGATTACGATACACCGGGCAGTCGGTGTGTTGTTACGTGCTATTACACGTTTGGAGGCCTATTTTATACACCATACGCGCGCGTATAAATAAATAAAAAAAAATAGGAAGAAAAAGCATTATTTCCATCCGCGAGGAAAAAGAGCCTTCGGGCCCCCCTCTCTTATATACACTCTCGCGCGTTCCGATAGATATAACCCATACCCATGAGCGTATGTGTGCACGGTCGATGGGACAATGAGATATGAAAATGCAGCCGCAGAGTCCTTCTGCTGGTTCGGCGTGGCGAAGATTGAAATCGTGCAGCTTTCCTCGTGCATGCACGGGCTGGGCTGTACCCCTTATTCGAAGCTATTATGCATGTGTATATGGGAAGAGTTGGTTAACAGACACGCAGAGAATCGACTGGAAAATCGCGGGAAATTAAACAGCCCATCCTATATAGGATATAATACACGTGTGTGTTATAATATTTATGCAGCAACAAATTTTTACCTGCGCTATTCCTACACGCGTACAATACAACAGGTTTTTGTACAATAACTGTGTACGCGGGAGACAAGAGTATAATTACGATGATGACGATAATGTAGACGCAGATGTATACATAAAAATGACGAGGCGAGAGAGAGAGAGAGAGAGACAATGAGCNAAAACAATAAAGAAAAAAAAAAAGTGCCACTTCAAAATTGCTTACTTCGAAGTTAGTGTTACGGGAATCCTAATTTGGAAACAGTGTTACTCGAAAATTTTGGAATTGACGTACATTCAAATTAGGGTTAATGTCATTCGAATTTAGAAATATAAAAACTCAATATTCATTGAGCTGTAAGATGTCAGTAAGTTGGTTATCTCAAAGTACCAAATTTTTTTCAATGTACTCATCTGTGATCGTGAGGTACGTGATTTCGTATAATTTTATTTAATTTTTGTTAGGATGGAAAAAAATGTAATATGTGAACTGGTCGAAGGTTGCGGAAACGGTGATTTAATTTCTTATTGTTTTCTTGTGATTATGCAAATTATTGAATAAAGTTTTTGCACGCGTAATCGAAATTATTATCAATACGAACTCATACCAAATTAAGATTACAAAACAAATTTAATAATTCCAGCGAGCCCCGATGGCTAGGACAAGTTTTGGAGCTTTTTATAAACATAAGTAATTTTTGACTGTAGTTTACACAGATCTCCTTTAGCGCAGATGGATCGCATGTAAGTTCGTCGTTTTGTTTTTGCATTGTTGGGCTCGAATCTTCATCTATGTGATTTGACTTTTTTTTTACTATTTTGACGGTTTTATTAGTTATTCATTAACTGGTTTGTCCTTAAAGTCTTTTATTACGATTAATTAGGCAGACACGTAAGTTAAAATTAAATTTTAAATACGGTAGAGAATGTTTATCATGGTGCAAAACTTAATTTTTTTTTGTACGTTGCTACAAAAAATAAAAATAACTAAAATTTTTTAATCAATCATTTCGAGACTTTTACGTTTGTGCATGTATTTTTTATTGATTTGTAAACGATGCTTCACTTTTTTCCACTTAAAACGACATGAAATAAGTGATCGGTATAATTTAAAGTAAGAACTGAATATTTATTATTAAGTTATTTACATACGACATCCTCTGGGATATTTTTCTCTTGAAATAGCAAACAACTAATTTTTTGTATCGCAAAAAAGTTATAATAAAGTAATTTTCGTAAGATACAAATATCCAAGCTTGGAGCTTATTGGACAATGACAATAAAATTATTCAAGGTATTTAATATTTAATTTAAATTTAAATGCTTACAGAAGTATTCATAATAGAAGAGTGTGAAAAAAAACCTAAAGAATAACTAGTAAGACCACCGAAACAAAGAAAAGTTATCGTCAACACTGAGATTCGAACTCAAGAATGCAACAACGAAGTGATAAATATGCGTGCAAGCTGTCTGTGCTACGAAAGCTCTGTGTATCTTATTGTCAAAATTTAATCATGTTTATGGTGAAACTTTGAAGCTTGTCCTAAATATTAAGACTCGCTTTAATTGTTACATTTATTTAGCAATTTTAATTTGGTATTTATTTGTGTTGATAATAATTTTTATTACACGTTTGAAGACTTTGTTTTATAATTTGCGTAGTTTGATCATATACTCACAATGATGCATCATCCAGATAGTACAACGTTACTATAATATGTACAAATAAGTGCGTGTCTAACAAAAAGTTATAAAATAACGTTGTCGAGGAGCAAGAAGAGTAGAGAGATTTTTCACACAATTTTTTAATCATATGAGATAAATAAAGAACAAAGATCATAATGTTCGTATATAGTTAATGTAGGCGTTAAATGTTTATGAACTTCCGAATGCTCGGTAGTCGAGTGGAGAAGCGAGTTTGTATCACACGCGTGCTCTAGCTATCTTGGGTTCGATTCCACTTGGCTGCAGACTTTTTTTCTGAATAAGTGTATATCGGAAATTGGAGTTAGTGTAATTACAGAAGGGAAAAACCTACTTTTCAACGAAATAGTTTTTCATTTGAATTCTATTTTTAAGTTTCGTGGGATCAAAATTAATACTTTTAGAACTCTTTATGAACTGAAATTGTAGAAAAAATAACTCTTGGCGAACTCTCAGAGAATTCAACTATCCGATTTACTAGAAAGTGAATACATAAAAGAAATGTAATAGCGCCTGTAACATGACGGTATGGAATTTGCTGACTTCATGTGTTTAGGCTTCGTGGCTCGCTTCGGTTGTCACTTGACACTTCTAAGAACCACCAAGTACACAGTCAGCTTTGTTAGGTGACGACTTTCATCAAGTATGACCCTTTTAAGTGCCTTAAAATTATATCATTGGGAATAAAATANAATACTTTTAGAACTCTTTATGAACTGAAATTGTAGAAAAAATAACTCTTGGCGAACTCTCAGAGAATTCAAAAAAGGGGACGTAAGTAGGATACTATAGGAATAATTTAATAATACTTCAGACACACTTTGCGAATACCAAAACAAGTTCGTTACTGAATTTATAAAGAACTCTTTAAGAAATGTGGATGCCGGCTGGGTAAGGATGGCACATGAAAAAAAGATTCGTAAAAAAGATGGGTAATTTGAAGACGAACAAAATGAGTTGGGTTTAGATCAGCTCAGCCGTTTTTTCGCAAATCGCAAAAAACGGCCATTTTGAGCCTTTCTTTCGAAACTCAATTACACGCATTATATACAATATTGAGAGCTGAAATTTTAACAAGACAGATATCATAGCCTTTCTTGTACGCACGACATTTCAGCTCAATAGGTTTTAAACTTTTCGCGAACCGCAGCAAACACCGAAAAAAGGACCTTCCGAAAAATTGCTATTAAAAAGCTGTTAGCCAACATAGGTACACTTTGTAATCGTATTTCTCTTTGTATATATTTACTCTACTAGTACCGGAAACTCCATTTATTTTTATCAATCGAATGTGTCTTGAAAATTCATCGCAAAAAACGGCTTTTTGCTCTCCGGTCAGTGGAATTGGTGTTTCGACTAGCCGCCGCTGAAGAGCTCGCCCTCTTTCTGCATGCACGTTTTCCTCGAGCGCGTTTAAAACGAAATGTGCTTTTTTTGCAATCAATTTTTTAGATACTTCTAATTGGTAAAAATGAATGGCATTTTAGGTACTTATAGAGAAAATATAGAAAAAGCAAAATACATTTTAAAAATGTAGCTATGTTGGCAAACAAGTTGTTAATGGCCATTTTTCGAAAAGACCTTCTTTCGGTTTTTGCTGTGGTTCGCGAAAAGTTTAGAACCGATAAGGCTGAAATTTTGTGTGTATGAGAGCTATGATATTTGTCTTTTGTAAAAATTTCAGCTCTAATTATTGTACGGAATTCAAGTTATTGAATTTCGAAAACATGGCTCCAAATGGCAGTTTTTTGTGATTGCCGAAAAAAACGGCTAAACCGAAATGTACCCAGCGCGGCTCTTTTTGTTCGACTTTAAATTGCACATGTATTTCAGGACACACTTTTTTCATGCGATTCTTCGGTTTTCTTCTAGAAGCGAAAAACATGTTTTGGACATTTTTTCCATTTTTTGGGGGCTATTGCTGACATTTTTTCTTGTTAAATTCTGTTTCAATTTTTTTATAATACATTAAGAATACTACCCTACTTTTTTCGAGCTAAGCAGAATTTTCGGGATATCGTTATGATTTTTAGCAAATTCTACCATGCTATAAACTTTATAGCATCCTATAGCTATTTTGTAGTTTAATATAGCTACAATTAGGTATATAGCTATTCCTAGTAACTATGATTATAGCTATCAATTTTTATCTGAAAATATTAAACTTTAAAGTACTGTACTGTAGAATTTATTAGTTTAGGTGTCAACTTTAATAGCTATTCAATTTTTGTTTTACAAATTATTGATTATGGAAAAAATTTATTTAGCAAAATAACTGACAAACCTGATTTATGTGCTCTCTTGTGACACAGACGACCTTCCATATCTGCAGGCTCAAAATAAACCTTAAATAATTCTTTGTAATCAAATTTCATAACTTGTTGGATTACTTCTAAACAAGTGTTTCTAAAAAAAATATGTCACAGTTAGTTGCTAGACACCACTGTTTTCATGAGGATGTATGTACCATAATAGATGCAAATGACTAAACACATAGTTGACAAAAAAGATAAATTCCTACTTCATAATGAGATGCTTACGTATAATCGTTGTCAACTACCGCAAGTTCAGGTTACAGTAACTGCATGAACACATAACTGACCTCAACTATAAATTTGTACTTTAAAGTGTGATAAGGTAGTATACGTATACACGTTCTTGACTGATCCGAACTTATTTCGGAACGCTTCAATATTGTTCTCCTGACGTCTGAGTGTCTGACACTAATGGATTAGTGTGTTTCTAAGTTTAAGTGGCCACTGTTCTTATAACTATTGCCACCCCAGCCCCAGCTCGTAGACAATCAGTAATTTATTGATAAACAAATTTATTTAATCAACGTACTACACAGAAAGCGTTTTTAACACCGTAAAGCTCAGCAATATTGTGACTACTAGAGGTTAGAAGCCTTCATGGATGAGTAACTCTGACTTGTCTTGCTTCAAATGCCTAACTGCCACAGGCACGATTGACAACAGTACGCAATTGTGGCCAAGTATTCGCAGCGCACACCTCGAAATTTGAAATACTACAGCTCGACGCTAGATGGACTGTAGAGCGTTGGTAGTGGGGACGCCACAGCTCAGAGTTTGGCACTCTAAAGGCGAAACTTCGTGCTCGCGAGTAAACGCGAGATTTCGAACTGTAGCGAGTTGAACGTTGAATCATATTAGTTATTAAGTCAATTAGGTAATAGGTTCACTGATTTATTTTTATTCTATAGACTTCATAATATAAAATTCAAATAGTCCTTTATAAAAAAAGGGAAAAAAATTAATTGAATTTTAAGTTGTCTGTAAAAGTAAACTATAAATTAAATTTTAATGTAAATATAGGAAAGTATAAATATAGAAAAAATTGAACTAAGCCATATTTTGTTTTTTTATTTCTCAATTTTAATGAATACGTACACGAAGCATTTATAGCGTAATTCTAGCAGTAACTAGACATTATATTCTATATTTATTCGTATCTCGATACAATATAATGCTGGCTATTTTTTTTAACTAATAACTCTGGGTCTAATAGAGGGAGGTTTTTCAGAGAGTACAATGCAGTAGCATTATTGTTCAATAAAACCTTGAAAGCTTGATATTTATGGTCATTGTAAATTGTATTAATTTTGCTCGCCAAAAATTTTATCTCACGATTAATACCATTTATTTTTTCGATTTCAACAAACTTTGGACCATTATCATTTACTTCGCTTACAAAAACAGCCCCTAAAGAATATTTTCTTTTATTCGCAATTACAAAATTATAACTTTTAGCAATTTGTTTCGTTGAAACAATTTTTACATCAGATTTTTCCTGTATAGATCCAAACACTATATCATTACTTACATTCTCGCAATATTCTTCTACATAGCACTGATGCAATTGATTTTTAATTGCAATTGTTATCGGTAAATTTATTCTGCAAGATGTACCTACTGCTATACTGTTTAAAAATCGATTTGTCCTTTCATCAGACATGCTCTACAAGTGAACTACTGGCCCGAATTTTTTCATAACAGTCGGGATGTGAACAGCAAAATGCAGTTTTGGTATAAGACGAAGTTTCTCCCCTCAGGTGCCAAACTCTAAGCTGTAGCATCCCCACTACCAACTCTCTACAGAGTCCATCTAGTGTCGATCTGTAGTATTTCAAATTTTGAAGTGTGCGCTGCGAATATTTGGCTGCTGGCATACTGTTTTTACTTTGACTCGCACTGCTCGCACAGCATGGTGCATTCGATAGCTTACATTCTAGAGTGCTTAGACCTGCAAATTTTTGATCTATAAAGCAACACCACTTCTTTCTATGTAGAAGGTGCTCTTTTAAAAAATACAAGTATTAAAAATTGCTCCCTCTCATTTATTCAGTTAACGCAAATTAAAGTATCCTACGGCAAGCGAAACTTCGCAAGTTTATATCTCAGCTAATTAATAATACAATTTACATTAAAACGATTATTACTGAAAAAAAGTGCTCTTTCAATCTACAAATTGCTCTATCATCTAATTGTCATTATAATTTTTATATTATTAATAAAAATCTATTTGTTGATATTGCTATGGAATACATAGTTTCTAGGAAATTTTCGCGTTTCATCAGTTAGCTGCATCTACTTTTGTATACATACAAATCCTCCGCTCGCATGCATAGCAGGAGCATGCTGTAGCAGACGACATTAGAAGTATAAGGATGCGTTCAGACGCAAGCTCAATACTTTCTGCATTCAAATGGATTGCAGATTGCTATTGACGTTCCATGTGAACAGGGTACACTGTGCAATTGCCGTTTGCAGAGGAGGTAATAGACAGCTGTCTGTTTAAAATGTGTATTATGCATATTTGTAGGTTATAATTAACGTGGAGACGAGTTATTTGTTTGTAAAAAAAAGTGGAAATACGATTTCAATCATAAGTGTTCTATTTTGATGAAAGACTTTCATACCAAGAAATAATAATTTCGTAGCTTACCCTGCCTATAAACTTTTTTGAGATTGAAATCATACTTCCACTTTTTTTTACAAACAAATAATTCGTCTCCACATCAATTATAACCTACAAATATGCGTAAGAAACATTTCAAACAGACAGCTGTCTATTACCTCCTCTACAAACAGCAATTGTACAGTGTGCCCTGTTCAAGTGGAGTGTCAATAGCAATATATCTGCAATCTATTTGAATGCACGGGTGCGAGAGAGATCGCCCTCACTCTCGCACTCGCGCATTCATATAGATTGCAGAAAAGTATTGACTTTTGTCTTAAAAGAACGTTTTATTCGTGTAAGTAATACATATTTTGGATAATACAAGCTAGAATTAAACGTACAAAGATATCGCTCATCATTTTAGCTGATGCTATGTACTAAGTGGCACACAGTGCTCTACAAGTATTTTAATGAGAGTTTAATACATTATTTTCGCTGTTTGTTTGTTTGCTCTGTTTATAGTTACATATATGGTTGTTTTTGTAAAGATAAAAAATTATTTGCACGAAAATTCTTAACTTATCTTGTTGTAATTTTTGCCTTTGCAAGGGTAAGAGTATGGAGAGTATAGATATATATGGGATATATATGTTGTTGTTGTTGTTTTTTTTTCTTTTTTTCTCTATTTACATTTATATACAACGACAAGTAATAGATGTATAAAATGAAATTATGAATTACTAATCTGCCTCTTGCAGCCACCAATACTTGGGCTTTTGTAAACCTTTTCTAACCCAAGCGGAAATAATTTTGTTTGATACATTGGTAATAATTATTTTTAAAAATTAGTAGGAAATATAAAAAAATAATAACAGTTGTTAATGTCTAGATTTGAGACAAGTAATAAGACTTATTATTCACAATTATCTGTCACAAGTTGTTATTNTGTTCCCGAAATCAAACAGTACAACCGTGCCTATAAAGATTCTTTTTTTTTTATTTCTTATTATTATTTTTTCCATCTAATATAAAATATAAGACAATAAAAATTATCTATTGTTAACTGTTGTTAATAGCTATTAGTTTTTTATTGTCTGAAAAGTCGAGTATTAGATAGTGATCATTAACCATAAAAGTTATGTCTAGTTACTACTTTTATCGATGTTTCTGTAACGGCAGTTATGACGAAAAAAAAATAATAAAAAATAATAACTGATAATAACACTTATTAAAATTTATTATAGTCTCAAATCTGGATTTTATAAAATATTAGTATCAGTAATTTTTTATTTTTTTTCGTTAATTAATCACGAAAAAAATTTCCGCTTGGGAAAGTATCCTTAGTAGGTATAGACATACTGTATTTTAACGCCGGTAACATATTAGCGCTGCTTGGAATTTTTTTTGTTTCTTGATGACGAGACCAATGATATATGATCGGAATATTTTCATTATTTTGTATCAGTCTTTGCCGATCCAGTAGCAGGAAAGTATCAGGTGGGACAATGCCACTACTTCTACATCTTTCATAGTATCTCTCATCTAAGCTAACAAGGTTATTACAAATTATAAAGTTATCAACCTTCTTGAAAATTACAAAATAATTTCTAATTGGTTTCAAAATAAATATATCTATTCTAGGAACGTCCACAGTGTTGTATAATGTTGTGTTTTTAATATATTTTCTGTATTCGTACGCAGGGTTCCTGTACGTACGTGCTTAGGCACGCCCTTACGCATTTTCGTTCAAACAATCGAATTCGCTCCATAGTGGAAGCACTTTGGTTAAACCAAATTGGTGCTGCAAACGTTATTATTGGTCTAATCATTAAGCAGTAACAGATAACTTTAGCTTTTTTTATAGATATCTGTTGTAGAATAATCTCCCCAGTGCTTCGATGGCTTTTTTTGCCTTTTGTAGTTGTAAAAGAGGTTGCCCATGCAATCGCAATAGGTAGTCAATCTGCATACCTAGATATTTGACAGATTTTTTGTGAGGTACATCTTTTAATTGATTATTCCCTGTTTTGAATTGTATTTAAAACTCTTTAAAAATTTTTTTTCCCTTTTGTTCAACCAGTTTTGTTCTAATCTAATAAGAATAGTTTCGCATTTACCAGGCTTTATTTTTAAAAACCATTTTCCGTAGCAGCTTTTTACGTCGTTTGCTAAAGGTTCTAGAATCTTTTTAGCTGTAGCTGAGGTTTTTGCTCCAACATATAGAATTAAGTCATCTGCAAAAAAGGTTGCGTATTTGTTGTTTTTTTGATTGAGGTCGAAGAGATTCGCTATTCCGCTTGTATAGATATTAAATAGAATGGGAGAATCCATGATGCCTTGTTGAAGCTGGGCCTTCATGTATTTGAATCTTATTGAAGTTTTATTATTTGAATTAACAGTGAATGATTCCCTATCTTGAAAAGAGTTGTGCAGAATGTTAATTATGTGTTCTGGTAAGTCTTTTTTCCCTAATTTAAATACAAGGTCCTTCGTCCACACCGAATCAAACGCCTTTTCGGTATCAATCATGCAGGTGGTGGAACGATTCTGATTTCTGTGGCGCCGCAATCTAAGTGTGGTTTCTTATGTATGTTGATGCCAGGAATACAGGAAAAATAATTTAAAAATTCCTACTTACCTTCTTTTAGAGATATCGAACTTGAAAGTCGAAAAAACCAAATTTTGTATACATGCGGCGTTAGGGTTATTTCTTGCTTATTTGATAGTAATAAATATGGAAAAACCAATTTAAAAAATTCTACTTGCTTTTTTTTGAGATGCTGCGTCTCGATTGTCGAAAAACACATTTTAAATATATTTTATTTTAATATAAAAACACTTGATACATTAATATTATTTATTGATTTAAAAACGATAAAATTTATATTCCTTCCGCTTCCCGGCACACTGACACAGATCAAAGTGTATTATTTATTCTCATCAGCTTTATATCTAATACGCTCTTCATGCTTTCAAAATTAAAAATTTTCGCGCTCTTCATCAAGCATGCAGCGCCTCTATCGGTCACTGCTTTTTTGAGCACGTAAAAATTTCAAATATAAAAGCTCAGTGTTATCGGTATATCTTGTAACATCTCCAAGTATTTACTGTTTATTGTTCTGTGCGTGTAACAATGTCAAAACATCCACAGTTACATCCAAAGATAGCCAACTTTTCATTTTTCTGCTCCATCAATGACTTGTTATTTTTTTTTAACTGATATTATTTTTATCATGTTTTATACGAAAAAAAACACACCTTAAATGTTTTTAAAGGAGAAATACACATTTAAAATGAAGCAAAATATAAACGTACATAACTAGAAATTTTTTAAGTATTTTTTTCATATTCATCACTATCAAATAAGCTAGAAATAACCCTAATATCGCATGCATACAAAATATGATTTTTTCGACTTCTGAGTTCGATATCTCAAAAAGGAGGTAAGTAGAAATTTTTAAATTATTTTTCCTGTATTCTTAGCATCAACATAGATACGAAACCACACTCAGATTGCGGTGCCATAGAAATCGGAATCTCTTCTACGCGGCTGCCATTTTAAAATAATTTAGGTGATAGCATATATCTTGTGTAAACTTGTGTGACGCGTGTATCGTTGAGTGCTTATGAGTGAACCCGAACTGGATCTCCGATATAATTTTATATTTTTTACAGTGATCAGTGATCTGTGTGTTTAGAAAAGACTCGAACGCTTTACTGATACTAGTCATTAAGTATATTCCCTACTGCCTGGTATTACGTTATTCCACTAAAAATTACACAGTAAGTTATTTGTGTAATCTCACGAAATAACTCATGTGTAAAGCCATGTGGTATTCCATGCAGGTAATTGGTTGGTAAATTTCATGTATAATGCTTGATGGCGTTCCACATATGGCATTACACATGGAATTACACATGGCATTCCACATGGCATGTCACGTGTAATTACGTTAATAAAATAAAAAAAATATTACTACATACATTAATAAATACCAAATGTAATTTTTACTTATTTAAATACACGATAATACACCCCCAACTTTATCAGTTAATGAACAAAGTAAGGTCTGTATTGAATGGCCATGAAGAAATCGTATGTATAATTATAATAGTAATGAAGCTTGCGTGTGAATTTCCGGCTATGAACAGGTTATGCAAACGATATTATGGCTGAAAATAAACCCGCACATCAAATTATATTCTTTAAAATCAGCTTTTCAGTTTGGGGACCAATTATACGTTAATAATTTTCTGACAGAGTAATTGCACGCGAGTAGCCACGATGCCTATGAAGTAAGTTTTGCTAAAATTACCAAAAAATGTCTACGTTTCACACACTTTGAATCTTTAATGTTTTATTTGTTGAAATAGTGAAATATGTATTTTATCATCATATAATTACGCACAAAGGGCTTGCATATAACTTGTCTGTATGATACATTTGAGATAAAGCATTGGAAATTTAAGGATTTAGGTATTACAATAAATTATTAATGTTAAACAAACACATTTTTTCAATTTATTTTCGTAAAATAATAAACGTTTGTGGCATTTTCATTCTAAGAATGTAATAATAAAAAAATAGTGGCCTTTTGCCAGTACATTTTTTGATTTGATGCTGGTAGACACATAAGAACAAACGCATGTTTTGGGCAATCTATGCTATCTAAATAGTTATTTTTATAAATTATGGCATTTTTTAATAACTTCTCACTATTCATATACCTCTTTATACAACTTATTTCTTACTTCTTTAATCTTATGATCTATGCTCCGATTCATCTTCGCAAAATATTTTGCTTGTGTTTCTTGAGACATAAATCAGTTTTTCAAGTATACTTTGTACATTTCTAGAACGTAAAAATTTTTTGATCAGTGAATATAATTGTTAATATTAAAAAAAAAGCAATAAGTATTTACTTACTCTTGAGATCTTTATATTTTTTAGATGTTAAAGTTTTTCTTGGGCTTCTCTTCTCCAACCGAATTATTATCTTCTCTTTAGATATGCAGCGATAGGCTATTGCTTCAGTACTCCAGTATATGACAAAAATTTCTCGCAAAACCATCCAGGCTCTCTTTTACATAAAAAATCGTAAAAATCTTTGTCCACATATTTATTTGCTCCTACGTACACCTGTAAAAAATTTGCAGTGTGCTATCAACAATAAAACGGCATAGAATTTTATTTACAAAATAAAGGTAGAAAAATGAATACCTCACCTTATAGTTCTCAATGCTTCCAATTTCTAGTTCGTGATTTCCATCTACAACTCTTGTATTCGGTTTCGGTTTTAATTAAAAACGTTCTCATTATCCTCATCAGAGTCATGACTTGAATTTTCTGGAGGGTTATCTCTTTTCTTAAAAAACCTGTTAGTTCTTCGAGGTGCCTTTCCTAGTATTTCCCCATTTTAGATGTATAAATTATATGACAATGCAATTAATTGTAACTGTACCATGCATAGTTGAAATGTATAAGAATTTTCAGTCGCACAATGTGTTTCATACATACGGTCAGATAATAGCTATGCTCAACTATTAGATGGGACAATTATCAGAATAGTTTATTTCGTAGTTGATATGGATACAAAAAAAAAATTAATACTCTGCCATATAATAAACGCATCTAGTAGGATAACATGCTCAACTCAATCTATTGGCTCCATTGGTGCTGAATTAGTTACGTTTGAGACTGACAGCTTAAGTAAAATTGTTGTTTGTGTAGAGATTGAAGATAAAAATAAAAGTACGTTGCCCAGATGCCCAACATCTACCACTACTAAATTATGTCTACCAGCATCAAATCAAAAAATGTACTAGCAAAAGGCCACTATTTTTTTATTATTACATTATTAGAATGAAAATGCCACAAACGTTTATTATTTTACGAAAATAAATTGGAAAAATAAGTTTGTTTAACATTAATAATTTATTGTAATACCTAAATCCTTAAATTTCCAATGCTTTATCTCAAATGTATCATACAGACAAGTTATATGCAAGCTCTTTGTGCGTATTTATATGATGATAAAATACTTATTTCACTATTTCAACAAATAAAACATTAAAGATTCAAAGTGTGTGAAACGTAGACATTTTTTGGTAATTTTAGCAAAACTTACTTCATAGGCATCGTGGCCACTCGCGTGCGATTACTCTGTCACAAAAATTATTAACGTATAATTGGTCCCCAAACTGAAAAGCTGATTGTAAAGAATATAATTTGATGTGCGGGTTTATTTTGAGCTAAAATATCGTTTGCATAACCTGTCCATAGCCGGAAATCCACACACAAGCTTCATTACTATTACAACTATACATACGATTTCTTCATGGCCATTCAATACAGACCTTACTTTGTTCATTAACTGATAAAGTTGGGGGTGTATTATCGTGTATTTAAATAAATAAAAATTACATTTGGTATTTATTAATGTATGTAGGAATATTTTTAGAACGAAGTTCTTTATGTCGCGTTACTCGGGGGGCTGGAATTTTAAAACCGACAGATTTTTTTTTGTTTTTAATCAGAAACCTCTTCCTCTCAAGTTTCTCCCCTTACCCCGTCCCCCTTACCAACTGTTCTCTACACACTTTCCCTCTCCTCACTATATATGTATATCTGTCAACCGTGCCGTGTTACTCTTCTTCACACCTTTACCCACCATTCCCGCTCACACTCCCAAGCAATTAATTTTTTAACAAATTTTAATTTTAGTTTCCCACAGTAATTTTTTTTTGACTTAAAATTTTCTCACAAAAAAACTCATGTGTAAAGCCATGTGGTATTCCATGCAGGTAATTGGTTGGTAAATTTCATGTATAATGCTTGATGGCGTTCCACATGGCATTACACATGGCATTACACATGGCATTACACATGNCTCCCGGTACCTTCCCTCCTTTTTTTCTTTTTTTTTTTTTTTCCTTCTTTTTCGCGCTTCGTTGATCTATCTCTCTGTTCACTCGAGTAGCAAAGGTATACTTTC
The DNA here is from genome assembly GCF_000648655.2 of Copidosoma floridanum. The sequence continues at coordinate 1,831,162 of NW_019379927.1, forward strand.
GCCGTTGACTTTCGATTACAAACCATTTTTACACTTGTACGGTTGTAAACTTATCCGAGCTAAGTGCAAACATTTCCTTTAAAAAAAATGTTCATCAATTATTCCGCTGTTGCGTGTCCATCTCATGGTTCTATCTTTAAAAACTTGATGTTGTTTTTTTTTTTTTTTTTTCATTTCTTGTTTTACTTTTTTTCATATTTCATTTCATTACATTTTTTTTAATTTTTTTGTATTTCCTTTATTTAATTTTTTTTTTTATTTTATTAGCGTAATTACACATGACATGCCACGTGGAATGCCATGTGTAATGCCATGTGTAATGCCACGTGTAATGCCATGTGGAACGCCATCAAGCATTATACATGAAATTTACCAACCAATTACCTGCATGGAATACCACATGACTTTACACATGAGTTATTTCGTGAGATTACACACATAACTTACTGTGTAATTTCTAGTGGAATAACGTAATACCAGGCAGTAGGGTTGCCCTGTATAACTTTTAGGATCCTTTGGGTCTTTGATATTGGCACAAATCTTGGCTATTTTCCAACTTTTGGGGAAGTAAGCATTGTTAATGATGTTATTCAAAATGATCGTGTAGTTGATTAGATTGTCTGTATTTAAGTGTTTAAGAACAATGTTTGGTATTTTGTCAACCCCTGAAGAGGTTTTATTATTGAGATTCTTAAACATCATAAGTGCTTCACTGGGTGTAAAAAAAATGTTCTGTTTGTCCCAAAAAATGTGGAACGTTCCGCGATTTTGCGTGTCATCCTTGCGCATGGGCCCATGTTAATCTTCTCTGTATCGTTCCAAATTTAGTATACGTACTGCTAAAGAAACTATGCAGAAAATTATTGACGCCCCATGTGAACACAGAGCACACTGTTCAATTGGTCTCGGCTGCAGTAGCAATACTTTTTCATTTCTTCTCTAGATATATATTATTGCTTTTATTGCATTGCACACTCCTATTGATGTTGCGTTTGAATCCTTCTGAGCAGTTTTTTGTAATAACATTTGTCACTCCATCGGTAAACAGACTTTTTGTCAATATATTTAGAATTTCACTTAAAATTACTTATGGAGTTTTGGTTTAGAAAAGCCATCAGTAATTTAAAATGGTATTACATGTAACAATTAAATTTGATTTTTTTATCGGCAAAAAAGTTTACAAAAAACGATTTCATGCAGTGTCATGACCTTATGAGGTGTTACCATACGTACCGTGACACCAAAACAGAAAGATTTAATTAGTTTTAAGAAAAATAAAAAAAAAGGTACAAAATTAATTTTTCTAGAATTGAAGAAAAAATGACTGAACATGATGATACGTGTAATGACATAGTACGGGTTATGGTAAGTATATGTATATTCAACGCTTTGGATCGAAAACAGCGATAAATAATTTTAGCAAATGATAAGGAAAAATCTTGCACGCAGATTATCGCTGCTTTATTGAACATTGTTTAGAGGTATATAATGTTTAATTTTAAGAAATGTACAAGAAAATAATAATTGAATTTTTACAAATCTAATTTTTTTAATTTTTACATTATTATCACTATAGCTACAAACTCAGAAATACTTAGACTAGTAAAAATAGCTTTTAAATAATCTGGTGCTTAAAGTGTCTGCATAACGCAACCAAATTATTATCTTCTCTTTAGATATGCAGCGATTGGCTTTTGCTTCAGTTCTCCAGTATATGACAAAAATTTCTCGCAAAACCATCCAGGCTCTCTTTTACATAAAAAATCGTAAAAATCTTTGTCCACATATTTATTTGCTCCTACGTACACCTATAAAAAATTTGCAGTGTGCTATCAACAATAAAACGGCATAGAATTTTATTTACAAAATAAGTGTAGAAAAATGAACACCTCACCTCATAGTTCTCAATGCTTCCAATTTCTACTTCGTGATTTCCATCTACAACTCTTGTATTC
>NW_019379927.1:1836015-1853505 GCF_000648655.2 Copidosoma floridanum
TATGAGGTGTTACCATACGTACCGTGACACCAAAACAGAAAGATTTAATTAGTTTTAAGAAAAATAAAAAAAAAGGTACAAAATTAATTTTTCTAGAATTGAAGAAAAAATGACTGAACATGATGATACGTGTAATGACATAGTACGGGTTATGGTAAGTATATGTATATTCAACGCTTTGGATCGAAAACAGCGATAAATAATTTTAGCAAATGATAAGGAAAAATCTTGCACGCAGATTATCGCTGCTTTATTGAACATTGTTTAGAGGTATATAATGTTTAATTTTAAGAAATGTACAAGAAAATAATAATTGAATTTTTACAAATCTAATTTTTTTAATTTCGACATTATTATCACTATAGCTACAAACTCAGAAATACTTAGACTAGTAAAAATAGCTTTTAAATAATCTGGTGCTTAAAGTGTCTGCATAACGGATGATTAGATAAATCGAGGTCGTAGAAAACGTTGATAAAATTTTCAGCTTCCTAAGTGCACGGGGTCTATGTTATTTTATAAAAAAATGCTAATATCTAGCGAACGGTAATGCGTATCAAAAAATGACCTACACCATTTGAAAGAGGGAAAAAAATACGTATAAAATGATTATTTACTTGATTTTGACCAACTTAAAATCTCGAGGAAAATGGCCGTGAAAGACTTAATGCAAAGGTACGTTTGTGTATAGATATATTAGCCTGCTAGTCGACGGTCAGCAGCAGTACCACCACCACACACGGTGGAGCAGAGCGTGGGGAGAAGAGAGAGGGGAACGACCAGCACGGCTTGCACTGATCCGAAATTTTTTTTTCTCTTCACCAGGCGCCCAAAAATATTACAAGTCCCAACGAAATATTTATAATAGGAAAAAAATGTCTCTGAGAGAAAGTGGATTTTTGCATTATCAATGATTCTCTATCGGTTGCACTAGGTCCTAAATTACACTTTTTTTGCAAAAAAAAATTTGCTTATAAATAAATAATTAGAAGCATTAGATGTAAGTTGACAATTTAAAATTTAAATTTTTAAAAATTGATTGACACTTGTTTTTCGAGCTTTTACTTAAAGTTGTACGTTGGCACTAGCTTGGCAAACCAATTATTACATCTTGATAAATAATTATTCAAAAAAAGTATTTACGTAAAATGTAGCCAGATATTTTACATATAGCAATAAATTATAGAATGCAAGATTATTTTACCAATACACAAAAAAAACCTCTCGTTTCGAGAAAATTTTAACTTTTAAAATTTTATTGGTATTCGTAGCAATAATTGTTAAAGAATTGAACGCAGCTTATTTTCGTCGTTTTTCGATTCATAATATGGACTGATACTTTTCATCCAGCCTCCAAAAGAAAAAAAAAAAAANATTATAATTTTAAAAATTCACAAACGCATCTTAGGTACAAAGATAAAATGAAATTGATTTAAAAAAAAGTAATGAATGATTAAGAATTTTTCAATAATATTATAATTAATCAGCTTTTAGAAATAGTTAATTTAAATTATGGCCCTTTGAATATGATTAATACTTTAATAATCATGATTGGGTGCACAGAAAAAACAGAATTATGTACACCCATTTGATGAAAATAAAGAAGACGTTCAAATAATTCAATGCGAGAAATATTTTTAATCGCACTTAATCTATTACAAAAATAAAACATTAATTGTACACGACAGCCTTTTTTGCAAATCAACATACGTATAAAGATTGAGATGAAAAAGAAGTTATTTTCATCGAAAGAAGATATCCAACTCTTAAAATGAATAGTATAAAATATAAACAAGTTCAAAAATAACCTGATATTATTCAATGTGGCGCTTATGCGATCGCAAATGCAGTCACTATATTATTAAATGAAAATCCAAGAGTCACTAAATATACTAAGAATATAGAATATATAGATATGATGAGATTAAGTGTAATAAAATAATTAACGGAAAGAAAATAAGCTAAATTTCCTTTGGAAAAATAAAAAAATTGATTTGTATTATTGTTATACTTAAAAAAATATTTTTACTGCGCTGAAATTGGAGAACATTCCATTCAATAGAGACACTTGTATTAAAACATGATGTTTACATGAAGCAATTGTATTGTTTTATCATTTCAAAAATCTGCTATCTTTGAACAAGAAGCAAATGATATCCAATGCACTTCAAATGTTTAGTGCGTCTAATTAACCATGTACTTCAAATTTCAAAAACATGTAAGGATAAATATTTTATTTTACCATTTTTAAGTTAACGAACACACACGGGTTGTCAATCAATCAGTTATTGAAATAATATATTTAAGGTTACAATAAAAATATGATTTTAAATATTTTTTGCTTCTTTTAGGACTACCTATGCTCAACCGACATATTAAAAAATTCACTGTCTCTACGATACTTTTTGGGTCCCATAAAAATCAGTTTACTAGAACCAGTTTTTTTGTTTGAAGCCTGGATGGAAGGTATCAGATTATAGTATGAATCAAAAAACGAAGAAAATAAGCTGCATTCGATTCTTTGAGAATTATTATTAAGAGTATCAATAAAATATTAAAAGTTAAAATTTTCTGAAAACGAGAGATTTTTGTGTATTACTAAAATAATTTGGTATTCATATCATTTATTGCTATATGTAAATTATCTGGCTAAACATTTTACGTAAATACTTTTTTTCAATATTTATTTATCAAGATACAATAATTGGTTTGCCAAGCTAGTGCCAACGTACAAACTTTAAGTAAAAGCTCGAAAAAACAACTGTTAATCAATTTTTTTAAATCGAAATTTTAAATTGTCAACTCACATCTAATGCTTCTGATTATAATTTTATAAGCAAATTTTTATTGGTGAAAAAAAGTGTTATCCAGGACCTAGTGCAATCGATAGAGAATCATCTACAATGCAAAAATCCTCTCTTCTCTCCCCGCGCTCTGCCCCACCGGTGGTACTGCTGCTGGCCATCGACGAGCAGGCTACTATATCTATATATAAACGTGCCTTTGCATAAGTCTTTCGTGGCCATTTTTCACGAGATTTTAGGTGGGTAAAAATTGAGTAGATAATCGTTTTCTACGTATTTTTTTCTCTTTTTTCGAACGGTGTACGTCATTTTTTGATACGCATTATTGTTCGTTAGATATGAGCATTTTTTATAAAAAAAACACAGACTCCGTACACTTAGGAAGCTAAAAATTTTACCAACCTTTTCTACGACATCGATTTACCTAATAATTCATAATGCACATACTTGGTCTACACTGTCTTGATCATCGAATTATTGGTAATTCACTTGAAAATCAGTCTAACGTTGGTTATTTGTTTCTCTCGTAGTCGTAATCATACTAAGTATTTTAAGCTTAATTTTTTTTCTCAAAATATGTGCACTCTTCGAATTTTTTCCTTTAGTCGTTTGACTTTCTCGCTCAAATTTTGTTTAATGTTTAAATAACGAAACAAATGAACAAGCATGAACGAACAGAGACGATTAATTAATTAATAGAAGCGTGCGTGTGTGTGTACATATACATGTGTATGTGTCACGTCTCGAAGGTTGAAGGTCATTTAGTATATACTTACATACGTATTCTATCTTCAGGGCCTGGCCATTCCCTTTCGATAGACCCATCACAATTTTAGTGCTCAGGCCGCCTGTCCGGGGCCTGATTTTCAGCTCCAGCTGTCTAGCCGTCATTTCGTGACGGGATGGCTTTACACACTTAAGGCTGTTCACATAGGCGCGATAGTTTTACGCAGTCTCATTTAAAACTAATGGTAATGTGTCACGCTGTCGCATCCATATGAACAGTCTCAGATTTACATTCAAAATTTTACAAATAACTAACTGCGTAATTACTACCGGAATCACGTCAAACCTTGTAGTGGGGTACATCACTGAAGCATGAGCAAAAAGAGACACAGCATTGAGCGTGGGCATCCGTCTCTCTCACAAATTGCCAACGGTGGGAAGGTTGCATTAGACAGACTTAGATGTGCAAGAGAGACAATAACCCAATTTACCCACGCTCAATGCTGCGTTGCTTTCTGCTTGTACTTCAGTGCCGTACACAAGAACGAGCCGTTTCTACATATACACAAGAAGAATATACCACTTACTAGCTGCTGGGGCAGTAAAACTCGCATAGAAATAGACGAAAGACGAGGATAGCCAGTCCTTCCCTCTCGCACACTTACAGAGCGGGGCGGTAGGCCGTAGGGGCACACAGAGGCAGAAGTATGCAGCGGTGCTTCTGCTCCGTCATTGGGTCTGTGCCCCCACGATCCACGACCTACGACCCCACTTCATGAGTGCGCGAGAGAGAAAGTCTTATAATGTCTTCCCTCTCTTTCAAGGCGATCTTCACTGCCCCTGCAGCTGCTAATTAGCGATTAAGCGGTCTATTCTTTATATGCATGTACATACTTCTTATATGTCTATGATCTACATACATACCAGACCAACACGATGGCTCAGCGATAGAGTTCAGAGTTGCAGCCCCGTCGATCACCGAGGTATCCTGTCGATCAGCATTTGGCGCGGTTATTACTTGGATGGGTGACCGTTCAAGTCTTGCCGTTTCGCCTCTGCTGTTAGCTTCGTGGACTGATTGACTATTGCTGTATCCTTTTGACATCGTGAGCAGGAGGTATGCCAAATTTCTGCTCCGTTTCCTACGTCTGCAGCTTAGATACCTGGGGTGTAATCCGCAATCATCACCAGCAGTTACATCTGTGAGACGTGACAACGTTGTGTAACTGCTGGTGGTGATTGCGGATTGCACCCCTGGGGTCTGATCGGGGCACTCGATATCTCGCTTAAGTAAGCAGTTTGTTCGATAATATACATCGAAGTATACCATGTATCGATTGTGAGAGCTCCAGCGCGAATTCAAAAACACAAAACTAATTATCCGAATCCTAGGCCGTGATGTAAGAATCATAGAGATATTATAAGATTGAGTAGGCAAGCCATAGGGTTTTACGCAAGTGGAACTGTCCACTAGAGATAAAAGAGATAAAAGATTTCGGTACTTAGATATTCATCTCTCTTTGCCCTTGTCGCTGATTGGTTGTAGTTTCAAATGGTTTTAAATATCCCTATTTCTTTACTCACGCTCCCATTCTAAGGAACCAATCAGGAAATAGGACAGAGAGAGAGATGCACAGGTACCGAAATCTTTTCTCTCTCTCTACTCCAGCAGACACTGTTCCGTCCAGTTTCCCTACTCTATCTAATAATATCTCTATGGTAAGAATATAATAGACCAAGAGCTGAGGCCGAAGGATGGTCAAAATTTTAACCAGCCGCCACTCTCACCAAAATTGAGAAACCTTATAATTCGTTGAGATCCGAAATATTTCAGTCATACTTTATAGTGGTGAAGAGTTATGTAATAATTATAGTGGTGCTGTATAACTTTTTTTTCTAACTAGCCGCAACTTACACCACTAGATAGAAAATTAAAAATTGTTGACTAGATGTGCCATTTGCGGCAAGATAAAAATGCATCTTGTACCCGAAAATTGACCTAAAAAAGTATAGATATCGTATTCGTATCTATAATGTTATCTACAATGCATCATCTGAAAACTTAGACATGTATTACAAATAAGATCGGGTTGGCAGTCGATACTTTTATAGATCGATTTTTGGGTACACGATGCATTCTAATTTTGCCGCAAATGGCTTATCTAGTCGACAACTTTTTATTTTCTATCTAAAAATTGAAAAATGCGCGCGGGATACTTTCCTTGCGCTCCCCACTAGCCACCTCTTCATTTAGTTTAGAATCTTCACACACAAAAGGGATAGAAAAGTTATTTAGGGAAACAGAATAATTTATGATTTATGGGTGGAAAATTTATATCCTCGAACAAGTTATTCGTATAATTATGATTGAACTTCACTGAAGTTCGCTTACTCATCGATGATCAGTTATACTTCATTACCATGTTCGAGTATATTTACCATGTAGATGCTTAGACTTAATCTAATGTCCCAAGAATTTTTTTGAATTCTCGATAGGTTTCACTCAAATCAGACACGTTCTATAAGTAATTCAAACTATAGTTTATTTCACTTATGTGTGCGTCGCCCCCGCTCGTCTGCCTTAAGCCTACGCGGGGCTGCCTGCCTTCGTGACTCGAGCCGATCGGTCTACTCTTCGCTTGGTTGTCTCGCGGATAGCAAGTAGCCGCTTCTTTATAGCTACTAAATTAAACGCATACGAATTGTTTCTTTCGTGGTATTGCAAAAAAATCTCTGCATAGTTCCTCATTTTGGCTTTTGATTTTTTTTTGCTGAATCGCCTCTTCTGCTGAACGACTTTTGTAAGTCAAAATTTTGCTTGTTACTCTTTATGCTACTTCGTTAAAGACCAATAGTTTTTTTGTCGTTTCTACCTTATCTCAAAGTAACATTGAAATCTTTTGTCTCCCAGCGAAAATTTGAAAACGTTACTAAATTTTAGAGAAAGTGAACATATGTTATAATTCGCCGTAACCCGCAAGAAAATATAAGAAACTGTAAGGAACTGTAAGGAACTGTAATAGTCTCATGGATTTTGGACGTTTCTTACACTTTATTATGTTGTGTTACATTTTTTTACGTTTTAATATGATTTACCACATGCTGTCACACTTATACTTTTTCATAATAGTTCCTCAAGTTTTTTTTATTTAAGGCAAATTTTATTCGGAAATGTAAGGAAATGTGTCTAAAAGTTATCAATGATGATAAAATATAAAAAAAGTGTAATAAACTGCAAAAAACTGTAAGCTGTTATAAAACACTACAGATGACAGCACTTCCTTACAGTTTATTAGAGTTTACTACAGTTGCTTATTCACAAGATTCAAGTGTCTTTTTAGAATTATAACAAAATGTAACGAATCGTAAGACAATGTGTTGGGTTGTAGTTGACAATAATTAAACGTAACAAATGTAACAAACTGTAACTGTGGTCCGAAATCCAACCAAACTGTACATTACATCACAGAAAGTTACGGTTTGCTACGTTTTTTCACACTAACTTTTTCCGTCGGGGTCGCTATTAGTTAGAGAAATGTTGCGAGAAATATAGCGTAAATCTATCAAACTGGATTTACTGGCCTACGGACATTTTTTGTTCAGATAAATTTTCCTTGTAACCAGATATTTCTTTTGTCACTAGATGGTTTCGTATTTTTATTTTTTATTTATTTACTCTACTGTTATCATTAATAAAAGAAACACGCAAAAACTTTAAACGTAAAGTTTTGAAAGAGTTGATTTGATTATTCCACCTACAAATTCAGTCCTCTAAATCGGCAAAGAAAATCCACATAAGTTTTTTACAATTCCACAGAAAAACTTAACAAAATAACAATTTGTCGGCATAAACGATTCGAAATTCAATTTATGGCTCGAATTTTAATTGAGTCATAAAGAATTCGACACGGACATTTAAACATTTACAATGACGCTATGGCCTACCTATGTTTATTTGAGATGCTAGAAAATGAAGAAAATAATTTCATTGTTGAGGCTCGTTTTAAAGTCAGTCGAGTCGACTTGTTGTTAGGGATACTTAAATATTTTTCAAAACATAAACTTTCGCATTCAGCGGTTGAAGACCTATGCAAACTCATCAACTTAATTTGAGATAAGGCTGTGATTCCAGACACAAAATATAAACTGGATAAGTTACTCGTGACCGACAGTGGAGTTGAACATCATGGAGTTTGCCCAACGTGTGAAAAATACGTGTCTACATTTGATAGAAAAGAGAAGCAAATAAGATGTCATAAGTGTGCAAAGAATATTCCTGTACAAGGAAATAACGGCAATTTTTTTATAACTATAAGTCCAGAAAATTCGATTAAAAAATTAATTGAATCCCATGAAAATTATTATAACGAAGTCATGAGCTGTGAGAGACAAAATAATAATTGTAGTAACATTTACGATGGTTCTCTCTACAAGGACTTTGTTAGTTCACTGCCACCTTCTCGAAAAAAACAATTATGTCAAGTGTATTTTTAACAGCGATGGTTCCCCAGTCTTTGAAAGTTTATCCTTTTCAGTGTGGCCTGTCCAGATAATCATCAATGTAGTTCCTGTAAATGGAAGAATGAAGCGTCCTATTCCTTGTGCTTTGTGGTTCGGTAGAACAAAACCAAAAATGAACATTTTTTGGATAGCTTTGTTAACATTATACAAAATTTGTCAAATAGAGGAATACAGTGTACCATTCTTGATAAACAAAAAAATATTTATTTGTACGCGTTATGTTGCTGCGTCGACAGCGTCACCAGAGCGCCTATGCAAAGCTTGATTCAATTTAACTCAGTTAAAAATTTATAGCTATAATTTTAGCTATAATTTATAGCTATAATTATAGCTATAACTACCTATAAAACTGCGGCAAGATAAAAATGCATCTTGTACCCGAAAATTGACCTAAAAAAGTAGTGCCAACGTACAAACTTTAAGTAAAAGCTCGAAAAAACAACTGTTAATCAATTTTTTTAAATCGAAATTTTAAATTGTCAACTCACATCTAATAAACAATTTTTAAAAAACTTGAAATTGTAAATGATTTCTTGTTTTGTTTTCTACTAATTCAAAAATACTTCAGGCCCCCAGTTTTACTGTTATCATACGGATGATACCATATGTACCGATCGATATAAGTTGAAAAAATCTGATTTTAAACTAATTTTTATTCATTATTTGTGAAAAATTTACAGCTGTAGTTTATAGCTATATTTATAGCTGAATTTTATAAATTATTATAGCTGTTTTATAGGTAGTTATAGCTATAATTATTGCTATAAATTATAGGCATATTAATAGCTATAAATTTTTGACTGAGAATGGGCACTTTGGGTGCCCATGGTGTTACCACCCTGGCGAAGCAGTCCTGCAAAAAACAAAAAATACCATCAAGTACACCTTACAAGACGAGGTTTCTGAGCTTCGAACTGAAGTGGAGGCACTACAGCACATACGAGAAAAAATCGAAAAAAATGGTAAAGAATCAATTTTGGATTTAAAACTGCTTCACCTTTATTGAACTTTGACACGTTAGACATCATTAGAGGATTTGTACCAGATGCGATGCATAATATTTTCCTGGGTGTTTGCAGACAGTTCGGAAGTTATTGGTTTGATTCTTCAAGAATTAAATATTCATTGCATCGAGAGATGCCAAATATAATTGCAAAAAATCAAAGTTCCAAACGCCGTCGTCCAAATCAACGTTGACTTATTATCAACTGGGAAATATGTTGTTGTAACAGGTTGTAAGCTTCAAAATAATCTATTTAATTGCATTCTGCAATGCTACCATGAAAAATGCACTGTTTTGAAGTTAATTACTATTATTGTTTTCAACAAACGCTGATTCAATGCTGAATCAGCATTGATTCAACATGGAATAAATGCTGAATCAACGATGTAGTTTACGACTGATTTCAGCGCTGATATTTTTTATAGGGCACATTTATCTCATCCACTAAAGGAAAAACAAATTTGGAAATCGAAAGATTGGGAGAATTGGTTGCTATTTTTCAGCGTTTTTGTATTAAACGACATAGAATCAGGAAGTACGCTGAACATTGGATGCTATTGGTCGATAGCATAAATATATTATTACAAACTTCAATTAATAGGACGGAATTGATTACAGCTGACAGCAAAGTTAAAGAATTCGTAGCCAAAATGCAGTTGTTGTACACTATAGGAAAGCCATGACGTTTAATATACATCAAGCGTTGCATTTATGTCAAAGCGTAGCTGATTGGGGACACTTATGGAGCCATATTGGGTATTGTTTTGAAAACGGCAATGGCCAATTGATTGCTGATATTAAAGCTGCAAATGGTGTTCTTCACCAATTATGCAGACAATTTCATTACAAAGAGAGCATCGATATTCTTGAAAAACATGTTTATCGCTTAAACCACAGTCCAATCATCGATTTCTGTAATCATATAGATAAAAAAACCACCAAAAAAAGGGTTAAGGTAAAAAAATGTAGATACTTTGGAAAACCGTGCGTCGTTGATCTCGCAACACTCACGAAATATGAACTTTCTCGAGACCACACTGCATCGTATCATCGAATGGTAAAGAAAGAATGTATTTTTTCATCGTGTAAAAAAGAATCTACTTGTTCCTGTAATTATTACGCTGTAACGCTTGATGGAAAGTTCCTTAAAATTATTGAGTTATTAGTTGATATGAAGAATATGAAAGAAAAAACGATTTGTCTAGAATTATTCACTGAACCAATGCAATATTGTAGTGCAATAAGGATATTAACTGGTATAAATTAAGAAATAGTAGCAATTGAGACAGAGTCTTTATCAACTGTAGCTGTCTCCTCGAAGATTAATAACAAATCCTATATTTTATCTGCTCCCAACTTATATCATATCAGTTAAGTAAAAATTGTAATAATGAAAAAGTTAAATGTTTATAAAAATGTAAATAATTTGTATGTACTGCAATAATTATTGCAATATTCTTTATGTTTTTTTTTTTATCAAATTTCTGAAAAGAATTTTACGCAAAATTAGCGTAATAAAGCCTGAATTTATCAAATAAGTTTTATAATATTAATTACGATCGAAATTCAGCGAAAAATCCGAATGAGCGAAAATTGGCTATTGAAATACCTAAGCTTCTGTCCAGAATCTACGTAGATTTTATTTAGATCTACTTTGGCTTCTGAATAGATTATATGTAAATTCTACATGGTTTTCTTCTTGCAGTTGTAATATATATTCTGCAGGGATTCGACGTACATTCAACATGGATCATATATTAGATCCACCAGATAACACGCCATTTTTACATTAATTCACAATGGAATTAATGCAGAATCTGTGCAGAATCTTCAGACATTTGATTATACGCAGTCTAGATTCTGCATAGATTCTACGTATCTTTTATGTGTGCTTTCTCGAAGATTCTCTAAAGATTGTATGCAGTTCCTACTTATTTTTTCAACAGGATCCACGCAGATTCTACGTAAAATCTATAAGAATCTGTGGCGAAACTATATAGAATATATAAATAATCTACATAGAATCTATGTATAAACAGCATAGAACATACGTAGATTTTACCTAAACAGCGTCTAAAGTCTATATACATTTTACGTAGATTCTGCGTAGACCCTACGTGGATAATTCGGATAGATTTGTAATAGATTCTACGCAGAGATCTACGTAGATTATATGTAAAATATACGTGTAATATATGAGTATTCTATTCAAAAAATCTATGTAGAATATACGTATTGCCTGCATAAAATACCACATGGCTTTACACATAACTTTCTTCTTAGACTTTCACTGATAACTTAGCGTGTACTTACTTTTGAAATTACGTCATACCAGGCAGTAGAAGGGTAATTAAGTGGTCAGTAAATACCGTGGGTCATCTAGCAATAGGTGATCATGTTATCAGTTACTTATTTTTATTAGTAATAAAGTGGCTATTAAACGCCCTGGGTCACTGATAGGCGCTTAATTCTGTTATTAATTTTTTTTTATTAACAATAAAGTTTCTTGTAAACGCACCAGGTCATCTGATAATTGGCGCTTGTATTATCAATTATTTACTTGATTAAAAATAAAGTGGCCACTCAATAAAAAAAATCCATATGGATCGATATGGATTTTGTTTCAAAACGCCACATTCATGTAAAATTATATCTATAATATACGAATTGTGCCCTATCCTGTTTGCTCCACTAACATGAGGTTATGGGCCCACACCGTGAAAAGGGCAATTTTGTTGTTTTACACCGTACTCCAGTTTTAAGTACTTGTTCACACTTTGATCTCCGAACCATCCGTAACATGGCCACGTCATCGCAATCGACGTGGATGGCCGTTACCCGACTCACTGGAAGAGAAAACTATTGCCACTGGGCGCAATTTTTGTCGAAGCCTGGATGCAGCGCAACGATCTATGGGACACCGTTGAAGCCCCACCAAACTGAACTATTTCTACACAGACTCTGGTAAGCTAATTAAAGCGCGTGCATGTATAATTTTGTCTATTGAACCGACACTTTATTCTCATCTGCCCACGGATTGTAGTACCCAAGAAGCATGGACAGCGTTGAAGAAATTGTACGACGACTCCAGTCTTATGCGTAAAGTTACGTTATTGCAGAAAGTATCTACCAAGTATTGGACTCCACAGATAAACTCGCCTACATAGGGTTAAAATTACATACCAAATTAGTTGGGTCATTGTTGCTAGCTGGTTTACCGGTGCAGTACAAACCACTCATCCTTGCTCTAAAGGGATTAGGATAGGCAGTGACCGTAGACCTGGTCAAGGTTAAGGTTCTACAAGAAATCAAGATTGATTCTACCTCCGACGAGGTTTTTAGACACAATCAAATTATAAGCGCGTGAAAAAAACGATAAAAGTGAAAGTGTTTTTGGTACTAAAAATTAACGGTGTTTCAATTGCAATAAGTTCGGGTATATTTCCAAGAACTGACGTGCAAGGCTCCCAGATTTTCGGGAGTTCACCGCATGCGCAGTGCGCAACCACCCTCTCTCCATAGAGCAAGCTGGAGCGGGAGAGCCCCCCTACCCAGACCTTTAACCTAAGCTCCACCCACTTCTCATAACTTAAATATGACATCAAGTAAAAGTACAATCGACGATAGCCGCGCAGGCTAAGTCTTTTGCCCCAGTCAAACTTGCCAGCTTTCGAATCTCACTGATGAATTTTTTTTTTTTTTTTTCTCATCTGCACAATTTTTATACGTTAGGTTTTTGTATTAAAAAAATATTTTGTTGGTTTGTTGCTTTTGTACGCTTGGTATCATGCGACGAGTCGTCACTATAGACAATTTCAACGAAGCAAAATAATAAATTTTTTTTTTTATTAAAAAAATGCTTGTAGTTTATTGTTTTTTTTTCAATGTACGTTATACATAAAGTGTCATGACACGTTTATGTTATTATGTAAGCTCATGTATAACGTTTCAATACTAAGATAAAATTTTTAAAATACTATGTACAAGACAAGGTAAGTGAAATTATAAAACAAAATATTCGTCACGTATTAAGGAAATCAAAACATTAATATTTAGTGAATTAAGCGTCGCGTAATGATAATTAAAGTATTATTTAGTATTTAAAAATTACCAAACGACACGTCTTGATCATCGCTAATGTAATTCACATTCACGTTCGAAATTAAAAAAAGCCCGGAGAAAGTACAGAAAGAGCGCGCTGTATTAAACATACTCTGAGCGAAAAAAAAGTTGTTCATTTATTTAACAACAACTAAAAATTCAAAGATTTTATAAATTATACTATCTGAAATCAGCATGAATTTTTTTACTATTTTTTGTCGAGTTTTTTAGGGTACATATAGAAAAATATTGAGAAATTGCAGCATGAGCTTTTATGGCAATTCATATTTTTCGACCAGACTTATTTCCAAGAATAAATACTTGTAGCGAAGTAAGTTGTTAATGATACACCAATCAAAAAAAAGTTCGTGCAATTCGGGACAGATTAATGTATCAAACAGTCTTGCTTACCAACCATAATAATGTAATAGTGAATTACATTAACAATGGTCAAGACGTGTCGTTTGGTAATTTTAAAGTACTAAATAATACTTTAATTATCATTACTCGACGCTTAATTCACAAAATATTAATGTTTTGATTTCCTTAATACTTGACGAATATTTTGTTTTAAAATTTTACTTACCTTGTCTTGTACATAGTATTTTAAAAATTTTATCTTAGTATTGAAACGTTATACATGAGCTTACATAATTACATAAACGTGTCATGACACTTTATGTATAACGTACATTGAAAAAAAACAAAAAACTACAAGCATTTTTTTAATAAAAAAAAAAATTTATTATTTTGCTTCGTTGAAATTGTCTATAGTGACGACTCGTCGNTGCAGTTTTGCCAACATAATATGGCACGGGAAAATTAAAAATTCCTAACGCGGGAAATTTAAATATAAACATGTGGTCGTGTGGGGACCCTCACTACCACATGTTCACTACTGCTCTCCGTCTTTCTCCAACCATCCGCTAGGTGTCCAACCATTGAAGTTGACCTAAAAGATAAGCATTTTTTTAATAAAAAAAAAAAAAATTTATTATTTTGCTTTGTTGAAATTGTCTATAGTGACGACTCGTAGCATATACCAAGCGTACAAAAAGCAACAAACCAACAAAATATTTTTTTAATACAAAAACCTAACGTATAAAAATTGTGCAGATGAGAAAAAAAAAAAAAAAAATTCATCAGTGAGATTCGAAAGCTGGCAAGTTTGACTGGGGCAAAAGACTTAGCCCGCGGGGCTATCTTCGATTGTACTCTTACTTGACAAGATGTCATATTTAAGTTGTGAAAAGTGGGCGGGGCTTAGGTTAAAGGTTTGGGTAGGGGTGCTCTCCCGCTCCAGCTTGCTTTATGGAGAAAGGGTGATTGCGTACTGCGCATGCGGCGAACTCCCGAAAATCTGGGAGCCTTGCTGACGTG
This sequence comes from Copidosoma floridanum, assembly GCF_000648655.2. The sequence goes on from NW_019379927.1 coordinate 1,850,551, forward strand.
TACCACGAAGAACAAAAGTACACTTAAACAAAGCTCAAGAAAACAATACCGAGGACGAGGATGAAAAAGATATCGAAGCTACTTGCGCATTTCTCTCTGGTTTCGTCAATGCAAGATAAACAAAAAGCAAAAGATAAAAAAAATGTCGAGTGGATTCTTGACTCCGGAGCCTCTAGACTTATGTCCAATATTCGTAAAAATTTCAAAACAATTAGAAAATCGCATTAAACACATAACAGTCGCTAATAAAGAGAAGGGTAACGTCGAAGCTGAAAGAGAAGTTAAACTGATACCAAAAAATAAACAATGCAATCAGTGTGTGGAATTATCTGATGTGTTATATGTCCCTAATTTGAATTGTAATTTTTTTTCGGTTGGCTCGATTATAAACAAGGGCTACAAGGTTGAGTTTGACGACAATAACTGCAATATTTTGAACAAAAATGATGAAGTGGTTCTGCGCGGTAAGCTAAGCTAAAACAAAGTATAAAAAATGGATCTTGAATGTAACACCAACATTGAAACAGCATCAATTAATGAAGTGGGTGCTTTCGGCGCTGTCCCAACAGAAGACATCATGATGTGGCACCGAAGAATGAAACATTTAAACCAACAATATTTAAAAAAACTTATATATGGATGGCGCTGCCACAGGATTAAACTTCGACTCCTCTCAGTCCATCAGCTTCTGCTCATCGTGTGTGGCTAGCAATCATGTAAAGGCGCACTTCAAGTCTAGCACACAGCGTGCGTCTGGCAGACTTCATTTGGTGCACTCAGACATCTGCCAAATAGGTCAGCTGTCCGTTGGAGGAGCTAAGTATATTTTAACGTTTCTTGATGATTTTTCGCGAAAATTTTTTGTTTATTTTTTAGCTAACAAAATCCAAACCTTGTTATGTTTACGTCACTTCTTTAAGTACATCTATAATCAATTCGATATATCTCTAAAAATCTTAAGAACCGATAACGGAATGGAGTACATCAACAGCGGTGTCAGTAGTCTTCTCAAGGAATACGGCATACAACATCAGACTACCGTGCCGTATAATCCGCAGCAGAACGGAAGGGCAGAGCGAGTGAATTGCTCTCTTCTCGAAAAGATCAGGATGCATGCTCTCTGAGTCGCAGCTAAGCAAGGATTTATGGGCTGAGGCGGCAGCAACCGCTACCTACATAATCAATCGCTCGCCCAGGATTGTACTCAACGGAAAAACATGCGAGGAACTGTGGACGGGTTTCAAACCGAACCTATCTCACATGAGAGTCTTCGGCTGTCGAGCAATGACTTACAACCTACAACCCCAGTCATCGACGAGGCAAGCTTGATCCTAAGTCAAGACAATGTGTTTCCCTTGGGTTACAGTGCAACAAGTTAAGGATATAGGATGTGGAACGAGGCAGCAAAGAGGGTGATCATCGCCCGAGATGTCGTTTTCATCGAGAGAGAGACAAAATTATCACCAGTCTCACCTTTTCTTACTGTCGACTCATTGGCCGAATCCGACAAGACCACTCAGAAGCCAGAGGTCACTGATCAGCCACTGTAGCCGTTATAGATCGACCGGACTGAAGACAGTTCGAGTGACGGTGGGCTTACTGAACAAAGGCGTAGACCACAGCTATAGAGGAAGAAGCCAAAACAATTCGACAATTACGTCGTCTACGGCTCTGTCACTCGATCTGACGAGCCGTATACCTTCTCAGAGACAATAAACTCACCAGAGACTAACCAGGGGATTGATACCATGAAGCACGAGCTTCCTTTGCTCAAGGAGAATCAGACTTGGGATCTGTGTCAGGCTCCACTGGACAAGCCCATTATTGGCTCGAAGTGGATCTTCAAGAAAAAAAATGGACCTAGCGACAGTCGATCGTACAAAGCAAGAATTGTGGCGCGTGATTTTTCCCAGGTGCAGTAGTGAATTACCACGACACTTACTCACTGGTGGTGAGATTCGCTACGCTACGTTCCCTGTTCGCCTATGCTGTTCATCTCGATTTCAACATTGTTCATTTTGATGTTGAAACGGATTTTCTACATGGGGAACTCGATGAGGAGGTCTACATGAGAATGCCTGAGAGACAGCTGAGTGAAGAATCGAGCAACCAGGTATGCAGATTTTACAGGGCCATCTACGGCTTGAAGTAGGGTAGCCGAAATTGGAACAAGAAACTGAACCGTTTTTTTTTTGCGTTGCACTTAGAGCGCTCGCAGTAAGACCAATACATTTACCATCATTTATTATACAGCAATCAGCTTATTATAGTTGCTGTATTCGTAGATGATATATTGGTATTGACGAACTCACAGAAATACTTGGGCATCATTAGCAAGTCAATGAGTGACGCTTTCCCGGTCAACAACCTCAGTCCAGTGTAGAGGTTCCTTGGCCTTGAGGTAACGAGGGATCTTGTGAACGGCAGTCTCACTCTAGACCAGACGAACTATGTCAATGAAATCCTACAACACGACCAGATGGACGACTGCAACTCGTCACCTAGCCCCATGGACCCGTCATTGCGTCTTTTGCTGCCTTCCAATCTGTCACATTCAGATATTCGATAGCAGAGTGCTCTGGGCTCTATGACGTATTTGGTGCAGGGTACGAGACTGGACTTAGCCCATGCTATAGGATATTTGAGTCGTTTTAACCAATCAAACGACCAAACGCATTCGAACGCCGTCAAGCGAATTTTTAGATACTTGCGAGGGACTTCGCACTACTCACTCCCTACTGCCTGGTATTACGTTATTTCACTAGAAATTACACAGTAAGTTATGTGTGTAATCTCACGAAATAACTCATGTGTAAAGTCATGTGGTATTCCATGCAGGTAATTGGTTGGTAAATTTCATGTATAATGCTTGATGGCGTTCCACATGGCATTACACGTGGCATTACACATGGCATTACACATGGCATTCCACGTGGCATGTCATGTGTAATTACG
>NW_019379927.1:1854172-1891809 GCF_000648655.2 Copidosoma floridanum
TGGCATTACACATGGCATTACACATGGCATTCCACATGGCATGCCACGTGTAATTACGTTAATAAAATAAAAAAAATATTACTACATACATTAATAAATACCAAATGTAATTTTTACTTATTTAAATACACGATAATACACCCCCAACTTTATCAGTTAATGAACAAAGTAAGGTCTGTATTGAATGGCCATGAAGAAATCGTATGTATAATTATAATAGTAATGAAGCTTGCGTGTGAATTTCCGGCTATGGACAGGTTATGCAAACGAAATTTTGGCTAAAAATAAACCCGCAAATCAAATTATATTCTTTAAAATCAGCTTTTTAGTTTGGGAATCAGTTGTACGTTAATAAATTTCGTGACAGAGTAATCTCACGCGAGTAGCCACGATGCCTATGAAGAAAGTTTTGCTAAAATTACCAAAAAGTGTCTACGTTTCACACACTGTGAATCTATAATGTTTTACTTGTTCAAATAGTAAAATAAGTATTTTATCATCATATAATTACGCACAAAGGGCTTGCATATAACTTGTCTGTATGATACATTTGAGATAAAGCATTGGAAATTAAGGGATTCAGTTATTACAATAAATTATTAATGTTAAACAAACACATTTTTTCAATTTATTTTCGTAAAATAAAAACGTTTGTGTCATTTTCAATCTAAGAATGTTAAAAAAAAAAAAATAGTGGCCTTTTGCCAGTACATTTTTTGATTTGATGCTGGTAGACATAATTTAGTAGTGGTAGATGTTGGGCATCTGGGCAATGTACTTTTTATCTTTAATCTCTACACAAACAACAATTTTACTTAAGCTGTCTGTCTCAAACGTTACTAATTCAGCACCAATGGAGCCAATAGATTGAGTTGAGCATGTTATCCTACTAGATGCGTTTATTATGTGGCAGAGTATTAATTCTTTCTTTGTATCCATATCAACTACGAAATAAACTATTCTGATAATTGTCCCATCTGATAGTTGAGCATAGCTATTATCTGATCGCATGTATGGAATACATTGTGCAACTGAAAATTCTTATACATTTTAGCTGTACATGGTACAGTTACAATTAATTGCATTGTCATTTAATTAACACATCTAAAATGGGAAAATACCAGGAAGGGCACCTCTAAGAACTTACAGGTTTTTCAAGAAAAGAGATAACACTCCAGAAAATTCCAGTCATGACTCTGATGAGGATAATGAGAACGTTTTTAATCTAAAACCGAAACCGAATAAAAGAGTTGTAGATGGAAATAACGAAGTAGAAATTGAAAGCATTGAGAATTATGAGGTGAGGTGTTCATTTTTCTACCTTTATTTTGTAAATAAAATTCTATGCCGTTTTATTGTTGATAGCACACTGCAAATTTTTTACAGGTGTAAGTAGGAGCAAATAAATACGTGGACAAAGATTTTTACGATTTTTTATGTAAAAGAGAGCCCGTACGTTTTTTTCGAGAAATGTTTGTCATATACTGGAGTACGGAAGCAATAGCTAATCGCTGCATATCTAAAGAGAAGATAATAATTAGGTTTGAGAACAGAAGCCTAAGAAAAACTTTAACACCTTAAAAATATAAGGATCTCAAGAGTAAGTAAACAACTATTGGTTTTTTTCTAATATTAACAATTATATTCACTGATCAAAAAAATTTTTACGTTCTAGAAATGTACAAATAATTCTTGAAAAACAGATTTTTGTCTAAAGAAACACAAGCAACATATTTTGCGAAGATGAATCGGAGCATAGATCATAAGATTAAAGAAGTAAGAAATAAGTTGTATAAAGAGGTATATAAATAGTGAGAAGTTATTAAAAAATGCCATAATTTATGAAAATAACTATTTAGATAGCATAGAATGCCCAAAACACGCGCTTGTTCTTATGTGTCTACCAGCATCAAATAAAAAAATGTACTGGCAAAAGGCCACTATTTTTTTATTATTACATTATTAGAATAAATGCCACAAACGTTTATTATTTTACAAAAATAAATTGGAAAAATGTGTTTGTTTGTTACCTAAATCCTTAAATTTCCTATGCTTTATCTTAAATGTATCATACAGACAAGTTATATGCAAGCTCTTTGTGCGTATTTATATGATGATAAAATACTTATTTCACTATTTTAACAAGTAAAACATTAAAGATTTAAAGTGTGTGAAACGTAGACACTTTTTGATAATTTTAGCAAAACTTACTTCATAGGCATCGTGGCTACTCGCGTGAGATTACTCTGTCACTAAAGTTATTAACGTATAGCTGGTTCCCAAACTGAAAAGCTGATTTTAAAGAATATAATTTGATTCGCGGGTTTATTTTTAGCCCAAATTTCGTTTGCATAACCTGTCGATAGCCGGAAATCTACAAACAAGCTTTATTACTGTTATAATTATACATACGATTTCTTTACGGCCATTCAATACAGACCTTACTTTGTTTATTAACTGATAAAGTTGGGGGTGTATTATCGTGTATTTAAATAAGTAAAAATTACATTTGGTATTTATTAATGTATGTAGGAATATTTTTTTATTTTATTAACGTAATTACACGTGGCATGCCATGTGGAATGCCATGTGGAATTCCATGTGTAAAGCCATGTGTAATGCCATGTGGAGCGCCATAAAGCATTATACATGAAATTTACCAACCAATTACCTGCATGGAATACCACATGGCTTTACACATGAGTTTTTTTGTGAGATTACACAAATAACTTACTGTGTAATTTTTAGTGGAATAACGCAATACCAGGCAGTAGGGGCTGCTATACAAAAACGATGAGAATTCCAAAATCGTTGGCTGCTGCAATGTTTATTGAGCTTCAGACCCAAGCGACCCGCGATCAACTACGGGCTACGTCTTTGTGGTGCAGGGAGAAGCCGTTAGCTGGAATTCGCGAAGACAACAAACTGTCGCCTTATTGAGCACGGAAGCCGAATATTTGTCCTTGTCATCGGCAACACAGCAGGCTGCGTGGCTCAGAGGCCTGGGCATGGAGCTGAGGATCCAGTCCAACGAATAAATAACGATAAATTGCGACAACAAAGGGGCAATCAACTTGGCATCGAATGCCAGATTCAGCGCGCAAACCAAGTACATTGATACATGTCACCACTTCATAAAGCAGAAACTTATCGACTCTAAGGAACTGTGCATAAACTTCGTACCATCATCACAGATGATTGCTGATCCCCTTACCAAGATTTTTACTCCTGACTAACTCAAAAGTTTCAACAACAGTATCGTAAAAGGTGTTACAAATATGCATAGAATTATTGAATGGTTATTTTTTTTAGTTAGTTATTTTATGATTATTGTACTTTTCAAATAAATATTTAATTAATTAAGAGGGCGTGTAGTTATAAGTGATTAATTTTATATGTGTAAAGGTGGCGCACTTGTCGCACATTTTGTGCTCAGCCTGTGAGCGTTGTGCGTAGGTACAGTCTCTGACGGTGAAACAAGTTACAATAACCGTTACAATTAAATAATATCAATTAAGAGATATATTGTAAACTTAGAGACTAAAGGTGTATTAATTTTGTTTACGCTTCTGAAAAATCCCACCCGAGATCTCATCTAATATCTCATGTGATTTCTCACCTGAGATCTTAGGTGAGATCTCATGCCAAATTCTCATCTGAGATCTCAGGTGGGATTTCTAAAAGAAAAATAAATAAAAAAAATTGTGCAACGATTGTAAATCATACATTAATAGACTAATTACCCAAAGTATTAACAGTTATAGAAAAAAAAAAAAATTTGGCTAATGTGGGACACGAACTCGATCCCCCAGTTTGTTAGGCAAGCATCTTACCGCTTGGTCGGAGTGGATGAGATAATAGCCCGACAATTTACGTCTATATAAAGTGTAAGTACCATGTGTTATTGTTTTTCTTATTCACAACTGAATCATACAATTATTAATAGATATAATTTTTCCCAATCTTGATTCTGATTGTTAACCAACTAGACAATATGCAGGAACATTATTTTCTTCACAAACAATATTATCTCTCTTAAAGTCACTCTTGAGGGAGCTTTATATCCAAGTAAGGCATACGTTTTTAATATCATAAATATTTATTTAAATGTAATAATAAAGAAAAACTACAATATAAAACAGGGGGACTTGATGTGTTGTGAATAAGTTATTTTTAAAAAATCCAAATTGCTTTCGTGTATATTATCTTATTTTGAAAAAAACACTTATAAAAGTTGAAAATCCTTAAAGCAATTCATGTTAGTCCAACTTTTCAAAGCTTATTGTACTCCGTAAATAATTACAGATGAAGTCATCACTGAAAATTTGTTGATATAATTCATGTTTAGTGAGTTAAATGTAATTGTTTTCCGAAAACGCAAAAAATGACTGAAAACCTACAGTTTTGTAAAAACAATTGCACCTTACTCGTTACACATGTATTGTATCAAAAAATTTACAGTAATTACTCCATCTGAAATTCTTCAAAGAGTATAATAAGCTTTGAAAAGTTGGAATAACATGAATAGCTTTGAGTATTTTCAACTTTTATTAAAGTTTTTTCAAAATAAGATAATATACACCCAAGCAATTTGGATTTTTCAAAAATAATTTATTCACAACACATCAAGTCCCCCTGTTTTATATTGTAGTTTTTCTTTATTATAACATTTAAATAAACATTTATGATATTAAAAACTTATGCCTTACTTGGATATAAAGCTCCCTCAAGAGTAACTTCAAGAGAGATAATATTGTTTGTGAAGAAAATCATGTTCCTGCATATTGTCTAGTTGGTTAACCATCAGAATTAAGTTTGGGAAAAATTATATCTATTAATAATTGTATGATTCAGTTGTGAATAAGAAAAACAATAACACATGGTACTTACACTTTATATAGACGTTAATTGTCGAACTAGCATCTCATCCACTCTGGCCAAGCGGTAAGATGCTTACCTGCTGAATTTGGGACTCGAGTTGATGTCCCATACGTCGAATTTTTTTTTTTCCTATAACTGTTGATATTTAAGGTAATCATTCTATTAATGTAAAAATTATGTTATAATCGTTGCACAAAATTTTTTTATTTATTTTTCTTTCAGAAATCTCACCCGAGACCTCAGATGAGAATTTGGCATGAGATCTCACCCTTAGAGGAGGAAGCACGTAATGGTATAACTTGTAGGCAACTGAAGAGAGAGAAAGCATTAGGTTTAGGGCACCCCACTTTTTAACCCTTTTCTCTTTGTTCGCTCGCGATTGGCTATCCGTTGACCCTATGTATACATATACCTATAGGTATAGTAGTATTTCACTCTGAGTAAGTGGCGTCTGCTCATAATATTTATATCAGTCAAGTCAAAAGTTTAATTGTTGTAAGTATCACAGTGAATAGCTAATATAAGCTTGATTTTTAATGATACTAGTCTAACGTTTTTGCGAAGCCCACAAGTATAAAAGTATATTGGTTCAAATTGATGACTGCAGATAAAAGAGTTGTTCGTCATTTTTATTTGACAACGAATAGCTAGACTATTTGCCCACTGTTCTCTTCTCTTTTCATCTTTGCCAGCACTAAAATATTATACACATAATAACATATATTTCATATGCAACTCTATTTTTCTATAAAGTATAATACTAAAACTTCTGAAGAAAGTGTACATAAGTATTTACCTGTGGAAGGTTATATTTTTAGCTGCTAAGTCGTAACTTTTGAGTTTACACGTTGGCACGCAAGACGTTTTCATGTTTTTTTTTTTTAACCAAAACTTTTGCAAACTCACGCTTAATTACTGTGATACTTACAATAATTAAACTTTTGACTCGACTGATGTAAATATTATGAGCAAATGGCACTTACGTAAAGTGAAATACTACTATCATGATGTAAGAATATAAGGTATCGCGTTCCGAGGTCTCATTTTCGTGCCGTTCTGCGCCTTCCATCACGACGCCATATTTGAGGGAGATATGACTACTAAGTACAGCGCCGAAGAGCCTATACAACGAAACGAAGTGGCTGAAGTTGAAACTAAAACCTATCCCCCGTATCCACCTGGTAGTGAGACATGTATCGATGGTTGAGAGGAAGACAACGATTCCAGCGTGACGTCACGCTGGACTTGTCTTCCTCTTAACCATCGATATATAGATATAGACATACGTATGAATATACATGTACGTAAATTGATGAATGATTACCTATTTAGTCAGTTTTTTATGTGTTATTATTCATGAATTGTACGTTTGGTCACTGAAACAACTGGAATAAAAATATTGAAATCAAAATATAAATTGTTTCACGAGTTTCTTGATGTTAATTTGCTTTATATTTTAAAAGCTTTTGAAATTTGCAGACAGACATGGTGGCGCGATAGAAGCGTTCCTGATTGGTCAATCAAAATAGCTGCGCAACGCCACACCCTATATTCTTACATCATGACTATACCTATACACAGAATCAACGGATAGCCAATCGCGATCGAACAAGGAGAAAAAGGGTTAAGGGCATTCAGTATATCATCTAAAATTTCTACCTCACTGACTTACCTGTAATAAGAAATTATTGTTAATAACTAATTATATAACTATTTAAACCTAAAATCATGAGAAGAGCCTTCAAGCTGGTACTTTGAAGAATTAATCAAGCCTAAATTTAATACAATTTGTTGCGAACTAAGAGAGAAAACTTATATTTCGTGATCATAAAAGAGTGTGCCAGCGTACACAATTGGAAATGTAACTTTTCTGTCCCAATTCGCAACAAATTGTATTGAATTAAGGTTTGATTGTTTTTTCAAAGTACCAGCTGATGGGCTCTTCTCATTATTTTGGGTTTTAATAGTCATGTAATTAGTTATCAACAATAATCTCTTATTATTAAAAGTCGGTAAAGTAGAAACTTTAGAAATTTTAGATGATACACGGAGTGCCCTTAAAAAGTGGGGTACCACAAACCTACTGCTTTCTCTCTCTTCAGTTGCCTACACATTATCCCATTACGTCCTTCCTCCACATGTATATGCTCTAAGCATGTGCCCGAGCCCTTAGGCTACAGTCACATGGAGCGATGGAGCGCAATAGATCCATAATAGATCGTGCAGCTTTAGTGTAGAGGAGCTATTCACATAGACATTTTTTGCTTATTTCATTGTGAATGTTGATATTGAGAAGCTATTCACGTAGACATTTTTTGCTTATTTCATTGTGAACGTTCATATTGAAAAGGGGGTTCCACTGTTCCGCTAAACTCAAATTGAGTGAACAGACTGAGCAGACCTATACTGTGTTCTCTGTCAGTCAACATAGTTGCGACCATAGGCTTTGTTGCCTGATGGAAAAAGAGGTATAGGTCTGTTCAGCCTGTTCACTCACTTTGAGTTTAGCGGAACCGTGGAGCCCCCTTTTCAATATGAACGTTCACAATGAAATAAGCAAAAAATGTCTATGTGAATAGCTCCAGAGTATCGACAAAGTAATCGATAACTTTCTCAAAGTATCGATTACTTTTCGAGTATCCGGATAGTGTTGCCCTTCCCAATGGCCACCTCCATGGCATGTTACCGCGACCTAAGGTTTTTTGTTGACATTATCTGTTAACCCTTACATCGACAATTGTTTTAGTATTTTTATACTTTGAATTGTACTTCTTGTACCGCTTAGTAGATAGTAAATGCACCCTCGCTTAAAAATTATAGAAAAATAAACAATAGAGTTATGTTTCTGACAAAAATAATATTTCTCTGTTAATGACACTATTTAATACATTCACGCATTAAATACATGAAGTCAGCAATGGCTTATCAAACATTTCGACAAGAGTATTTACATATGCCCGTTGTCACACGAGCGTATACGACAGCATGTATTGTCACCACACTTGCTGTAGTGAGTAAATTTATTTGGTTGACAGTTACATTCTTTATAGTCTAAGTACCTGTACATAAGTTGAGATTTTCAGAACTTCCTTATGTCAATTTAATAAAATAATATTTTATATTCACACATACACTTACATAATTCAGGATTTCCTGTTTATTATTCAGAACTGTAAGTGTATAGACAAGTACTAGAACATTTTCAGAAAAAATTCATGGTAATCTAAGAAATGGCAAAATGTAATACATGAAGTCAATGCTAAAAAGACGATGGAATCAAATTATGTAAAGTAATCTCTTAGATTCCTTTATAATTCTGCGATATTTAATTGTAATTCATTTTATTTTCATATACTGTGACGTAGATGGATTAGATCCCCTCACATTGCTTAGCAATAGATTGAAGGTACAGTTGTGTGGCACATTTTTTTTTTCAAGAGAATTATCTTTATGAAACCATTAAAAAGTAGATGGAAAATTTTATGATTTATAACAATGTTTAAGTTCACATAAACAACGTTTGGTTGTTACATTGTGTAAGATTATGATGTATAGACTTGGGAAGTTCTGGGATGTTAAACTGCCTAATCTTAGTACACATAAGCTGTGTGTAAGAGATTCTTATAACCACACTTTGTTACGCACAGTACGGCGTTACCAGCATACTAATATTAGCGTTTTGCTGTCATTGATGTAAAAGTTATTGTAACTATTAATTATTGGTGTTATAAGCCATGTTTTCCAAAATGATTCATATGACTTAATCGTTTTAAAGAAATCAATTGATTATATAAAAAAAAGATTTAATAATCATAACAATGCCTAAGTGAAGAGGCATAGGAGATACTATTAAAGGGGATACAAATGAGTCCACTTCAAATTCTCTTTGTTAGACCGTGATTATTTTTATCTTGTATGGTAATTATACATCTTCTTTTAATTGAATTATTTATTATAAGTGAATTTCCAAAATTTGTACACCGTTATGATACACAATAGCTTATTAAGCAGGCTTGGGCGATTTTGAATTAAATGCTGGCTAGATCTGAAATTCAGAGATTATATAGATAAAGTTTGCTAGATTTTTTTAGGAAAACAAAATAGGTAGGTCAACACATTTATTTTCGAGAAAATCGCTTGTGAAAATTCGTCATTTTAACACCCAACCTTACGGAACCCGAAATTCAATAGACTACCGTACCGCAATAAAAAGCTGTGGGCCCACCCATTAAATTGGTACATGTACTTGAAAGTATAAAGAATCTATTATTTAAAAAAAAGAATAGGATCAACACGTTAAATTTTGAGAAAATACTTAGCGAGGAAAACATCGAACATGAGAATTGTTTTGTTCAGGTACTGTAAGTGCGCATGCGCTGTACATTCATAAACATACAAGCATGAAAAACACAAGTGTAGGTACATAAGAGCAGATGAGAGCAAGAGAGTACAGTGTTGTCAGCTTTATCGTGGCAGGGCCGTTATCTTTACACAAGGTACCTCGGGAAAACTAATAAATTTTTTAATATTAATTTTCCCAATGACTTTTCCGCGTATTATTGGTATTTTGTTCACACATGTGTGTAATCAAAATAATTATAAAAAAATTATTACAAAGAATCATTTGTATGATAAGTACCCCACAGGGGCCCCTCAGTAGATACGACACCAAACGCCCAAGCCTCCTTAAACAGACATTGCGTATCTTATCCGAGGACCGAGTACCGTGGATGGTCTACAGCGCACGCGTACGTGTCATCTTGCACACACACACACACACACACACACAGACACCCGTGGGGTATGGCCTCATTCTCCAGATGTTATTTTGAGATATTTAAGCTGATTTTCATTTTCGAGATGAGTTTGATAAATAGATCTTATCAGAAAGAGGTGAAAATCTTATTAAGGGCACTGATAATAAAACTGATAATAAAATAAAATGAGTAAAATGGAATTCATACAAACTGTAGTATGTGGTATTTGAATTAAGAAGAATTTTTATATGTTTTCTTGTGTTAGGTGTCAGTTGACTTATGGGTGCTTACACACACATAAGCGAACGCGAAAAGAATGTGTATGCGGGTTTGTGTACGTAGGGCATAGAAATATGAACGGGTCGGAAGTGCGAGCATGTAAAGTGAATGAGAAGCGAGCAGTGCTCTCGACAGTGGCACCCAAAGTAGCGCGAAGTTCAAATTGGCTATGTGGAGCAAGACGTGAAAACCCAGGTAACACGACAGTGTATCGTATGTATTTTATACATGATAAATTAATAAATAAACCCCAAGCTATTTAACCCAATAATCCGGTGAACCTACTGGTCGCTTTGCTATTGAATAAATAAATTAAATAACAAAAGCGCCAATGCCCACACAACCCGGGGCGCTTACTGGTCTTTTTGTTAATAAATAAATAAATGAAAAGACACAAGCACCGATCCCCACACAGTCTGGGGCACTTACTGGTCGCTTTGTTGTTAAATAAATAAATTAAATAACACAAGCACCTATCCCTACAGAACCCGGGGTGCTTACTGGCCACTTAGATAATAAATTAATAAATTAAATATTACGAGGGCCACTTATCAGACAACTCGAAGCGCTTACTGGCCACAATACATCTAATAAAGCTTTCAATTAGAACATAAGCACCAATGTTACCAGGCAACCTAAGGCACTTATTTGCTTTTCCATCAATTTTATTGAAAAATCATAACTCAATGACACAAGCGCTAATACCATGTAAACATAACTGCTTTTACTGTTATCTATAGCTTAAATAATTAAGATAGTGACCAGTAAGTGCGCAGGGTTGCGTGCAGATTGGCGATTGCGTGATTCAATTAATTTATTTATTAATAAAGCGACCAGTAAGCGCTCCAGACTGTGTGGGAATCGCTGCTTGTGTCTTTTCATTTATTTATTTATTAACAAAGCGACCAGTAAGCGCCCTGGGATGTGTGGGGATCGGTGCTTGTGTTATTTAATTGATTTATTTATTAATAGATCGACCACTGAGCGCCCTGGGTTGTGTGGTGATTGGTGCTTGTAACATTGAAGTTATTAATTTATTATTAAAGTGGCCAGTTAGCGCCCAGGGTTGTGTAGGGATTGGCGCATGTGTTATTTAATTTATTTACTTAATAACAAAGCGACCAGTAGGCGCCCCAGACTGTGTGGGAGTCGGTGCTTGTGTCTTTTCATTTATTTATTTACTAACAAAGCGACCAGTAAGCACCTCGGGTTGTATGGGGATTGGTGCTTTTGTTAATAAATTAATTTATTTATTAATAAATCGACCAATAAGCGCCCTGGGTTGTGTGGTGATTGGTGCTTGTGATATTTTTTTTTTTCTATCATGAAGCTGACACCAGCAGAAAAGGTTCCGCACTTATTACATTACGTTGGTGAAACCGCATTCAATAATTTGTGCAACAATATTGGAGTGGAAAATCGTTACGAAAAATCATGCGACACTGTGAAAGAAAAAATAAAGGACTTGTACATCCCAGCAGTACTCGAGATCGCAGAAAATTTCCTATTTACAAGCATGCAGAAGGCAGTTACCAGGAGAAGATACACAGAGCTACACAAATACTTTTACTAAGATGATTCTTACATGAAATATTGGAAGCTTTCAAGAAACCGTTTTACGAAATCAGTTTGTTAACGGTATTTCAAATCGTCAGATTCAAAGCTGGCTTTTAGAAACAAAAAAGTTAACCTTTAAAAAGGCTTTACAAATAGCATTAGCTATTGAACTTTCCGAGAAGGAAGCAAATACGTGACATCAAAATATGGTGCAAGTTAACTACACTAACACAAGGACATCTAACTACAAGCGACGTACATCACAATTAAAGTCGAGTCAAAGTCATGACTCAAAGAGCATGCAAGTTTACACTCGCAACAACAGCACTACAAGTCAGAATGTAAATTCGAAGAATTTCAAATTTTATCGGTGCGGCTCCGATCATAAAGCCAATACGTGTCAGTTACCAGTAACTATCAAGTGCAATTTCTGTTGTAAACAAGGACATTATGCAAAGGCGTCAAAACAGAAGATGGACGAGAAAAATTTTTCAAAACACTCTCGGTCAACGAAAAACAAGTCAACTTCGAAGTTGACACGGGGGCAACCGGTACCCTCATAGCAAGAGAGAAGACAAAACATCTTTTTCCAGGAACGCTGCACAGTGGGGAAAATCGGGGTTTTTTTTTTGTCAAAATCAATTCTGTCAGAGCATTATTTCTGAATAAAACTTTTTGAAGGTTGAAGCTGAGATGATTGGCTATAAGAGAAAAACAAAATTTAACCTTAAGGATGATATCCTAACCTCCAAAATCAGGGCAAACTGTTGATTTTTAGGTAAAAAAAGTTTTTTTTTCTTTCGTATGCTTCAGAAAACTTGATTTTTAGGGTTAAAAAAATCGACTTAACAAGAATAACTTGAGTGGCACCAAATTTCAAAATGGCTGAACTAAATCGCTGACTAGTTTAATTATGACAAATTTTGGGAAAATCCGGGTTTTCTTTTCAAAACAAATAAAGTTCCGTTAGCGCAATATTTCTAAATGAAACTTTTTGGAAATTAAAGCTGAGATAATTGGCTAGAAGAGAAAAAATGGAAGGTTACCTTAAAAATGTAATTCTAACCTCCAAATTCACGGCAAACTGTCAATTTTTGTGTAAAAAATTTTTTTTTCTCCCTTAGGTTTCGGAAGATTTTATTTTTTAGGTTTAAAATAATCGGATTCATAAAAATAACTTGATGACCATTGAATTTCAAAACGGCTGAATCAAATTGGCTGACCAACGTAATAATGGCAAATTTTGGCCAAATTTGGTCTTTTAAAAAAAAAAAATAAACAATAGAGTCATATTTCTGTTATCTTCTTTACATACGTTTAAATTTACTTCATTAGCTATTGGGAACAAAAAAAAGTAGTGTCAAAACAGTTACCTTGAAACTCTGGTGCGACTCTGAATCCATCCACAATAACTCTTTTTATCATTAATTATAGAAACTTAAATCTTTCGTAGGTTTGAAAGGGGTGTTTAATACAAATAAGTAATCTTGAATTATGTTCAAACATTACTGTTTTTCAATAGCGTGCTAGTGATCGAACTATTGTGATGCACGTCTAAGTTTACGTACGCAGACCATATTGTACTTTTTAATTGTTTACACATTACATTTAAGAATTTCCAGTGTAAATTGTTGATTTCGGTACTTATAAAAAAGGTTGTAGAGCATGCTGGTACAGATCACTAAAAACCTAAAGTGAGATTCAAAAAATAATGGTCCAAAGGAAATTTATTGGGTTTTGGAACAAATAAATAAAAAATAAGCTGCCAACAAGGTTCCACATATGAATACGAACATGTAGGATTCATTTTTTTCCACAATCTTCAATCGAATTCAAAGCATTTACTTTCAAAGAATACACTAATATAATTGTAGAAAAACGTTGACTGAAATTTGACATCAAATTAGCCGGCCATTTTGAATCAGCCTTTCTGAAATTTGATGCCACTTAGTTTATCCTTGCTAAGTCGCCTTTTGTAACCCTAAAAATAAAGTTTTCCGAAGCATACGAAAGAAATAAAAACTTTTTTTACCTAAAAATTGACAGTTTTCCCTGAATTTGGAGGTTAGAATTTCATCCTTAAGGTTAACTTCCATTTTTCCCTTCTAGCCAATCATCTCATCTTCAACCTTCAAAAAGTTTTATTCAGAAATGTTGCTCCGACGAAACTTTATTTGATTTTGATAAAAAAAAACCTTGATTCTCCCACTGTGCGCCGGTGCTACGAATAGATCTACAGCTGTTTACACACTGTAAGCGAAAAATAAATGTTATGGGGTACATTAAACCAGATTTCACGTGCAAAAATTTCTATAGTACAGGAAAATTATTAATTACGAATATCGAACGATTTCCACTGATTAGGTGTGAATGGATAAAAAAAATTATTAGAGAAAACGGAACAAACGCCTCATTTGATTCAATTTTACGAGTAGATATTTCAGAAGTGCAAAAGAATACGTTAGTTGAGAAAGTATTAAATAAATACAAAAACATTATGAACGAAAATATAAGTGCAATACACGATATTCAAGCGTCATTGATACTAAAAGAAGATAATATGCCTCTTTCAGAACTTTCACTTGCTCGTTTTTTGGTTACTCCATTATTATTTGGAGTTTACATCAGCAATAAAACACCACTTAGTTTTCTTGAGCAAAAACTAAGTAGTGTTTTATTGCTGATGTAAACTGCAAGTAACTAAAAGAAGCCGTTAAACCTGTTTTTCTTAAGCCCAGGGCTTTACCGTTAAAATTGATACCTCTAGTAGATAAAGAATTAGACTTACTCGTTAAAAAAGTTTTAAAGTTCTTGCAACTCTTATTGTACCTGTGCTTAAGAAAAATAACCAAATAAGAATGTGTGGAGATTATAGCTTAACAATAAATCCTCAATTAAAATTAAATAAATGCCCGCTACCTACAGTAGAAGAACTTTTCTCAGAAATGGCAGGTTGTACTGCGTTTACAAAATTAGACTTTAAATTAGCTTATTTACAATTACAAGTCGATGATAAGAGTGCTAACTTATTAACGATTAATACACATCGGGGACTAATTAAATGTAATCGGCTAATGTATGGTGTAGCCCTAGCACCAGCAATTTGGCCAGAGAAAATGGATAACATACTTCGCGTTATTAAAGGCGTAACACCTTTTTCTAGACGATATTCGAATAGTAGCTAAAGATTTTACAGAGCTCATGTTAAGGTTAGAAGAAGTTTTTAAAGTACTAAATAAATACAATATAAAAATTAATCGAAAAAAATGTGAATTTTTTGCTTTAAGAATATCTTACTGTGCTTACGTAATATACAAAAACGGATTATACAAAGATACACAAAAATTAGAAGCGATAGAAAAAATGAAAAGACCAACAAATATTTTAGAATTACAAGCTTTTGTTGGATTTTTTTTTAATTATTACGGTAGATTCATAAAACACGTAAGTTTAATTTTAGAACCTTTGTATGAAATTTTACGTATACAAAATAAATTTACGTGGTCAAACTGCCCGGAAAACGTATTTCTCGAAGCAAAGAAAGATTTTACTATTGAACAATGTTTAACGTATTATGACCCAAATTTGCATCTCGTATTGATAACGGACGCGAGCCCATACAGTGTCGGGGCAGTGTTATCGCATTGTTTCCCTGATGGGATCGAAAGGCCAATACAATACATTTCATAAACGTTGAATACAACACAGAGAGTATATAGTCAGATAGGTAAAGAAGTGTATGCGTATATAATGCGATAAAAAATCAATGTGAAGTATACGAAATGTACAAGAGAAACAAATTTTTCCAGATTTTTTTGCTCCGGAGGAAGAAATAGTAATGACTCGTACAGAACCAAAAGCAATAACGAATAATTCTAACACTTCTAAGTTTTCAGAGTCAACCTTGTTTATAGGCAATAATATCTCCACAGACCCACTAAAAGACAGTAGTCCACCTGTTAGACGAGCCAGTGGACGGGGAAAAAGACTAAAAAAAGATAAGCTGCAACAAAATAATGATGATTCCATGAATGACGAAGAATTCCATACACCAAGAATAATTCGCGTAAATCCGATAAGAGAACGGAAAAATCCAACCCGTTTAAAAGATTACATTACACGTTAAATACTACTTATCTGATACGAAGGTAGGAATTCTTCATCAGGGGTAGCGTAGGTGAGAGTTGAGAGTCGATGCTTACACATACATGAAGAGTATGCGTGTGTGGGTTTATGTACGTAGGGTATAGAAGTGTGAATAGGTCGGAAGTGCGAGCATGTAAAGTGGACGAGTAGCAAGCAGTCCGCGTGTAAGTGCCAACTATCGTACATGTAATAAGGAGCATCGAATCATTAAGTTACATTTTCAGTGTACTCCTTTTATTTAATCCCTAAATACAAATACACAACATCTTGAAAAGCTTTTCTGACTTCCCTAGATGTTATAAGGTGTTCAGTAATTAAAAAAGTTTATGATATGATTTTTACGATGTTAGACTGTAAAAAATGAGTTTACTTTCAACATATTTGTGTGACATACATAAAAAATTAAAAAAATTAACGAATATCATAATAAACTAAGAATCTACAAAAAACGTTATATTATGTAAGTGCAATAAAATAAACTAAAAACTAGTGAATATGGTAATTATAAGTGCAATACGAAAATCATTTGTTGC
This sequence comes from Copidosoma floridanum, assembly GCF_000648655.2. Next base: position 1,870,326 of record NW_019379927.1, read on the forward strand.
CTAATGTTTATACAAAAGTGAAATGGGTAAAAAAGTTTACATGTACTCTACAGAGTAATTCATAGTTTATCTTTACATGCATTTTTAGGCTTATAAAATATTATATTTACCAATGAGTCCTTCACTTAAATGTTAAAATAATATACGTGTATCAATATTTTTAATAGAAGCTAAAACTGATACAACGCTGACTTATAGCAAAGTACTTACATTTGACAGCTGATGTTAAGTGCAAATAGTGCTATACGTATTTCTCACTTTTAGTTGAAGAGGTATTCTTTTGAAAACATCTGAAATTTTTCTCCACACTAATACACGAACATAACTTAGAAAGAATACTCATTTTTTAAAATAGTTCAATAGTCATTTAGTCGAATAGTACAACAACTAAAAATGTGGCTATTTTCATACGACGCAACATTTCTATGCTAGCAAATTAAGTACATGATGACGGCAGTAGCAGTGTCACTTTAGCCATGCTTGTAGTAAATAAATATATCGTTTTATTAGTAAAGATTTTAATGTTTATTTATATACACTAGCGGCCCCCCGTCTCGGCTTCGCCCGAAACTCACTGAATAACTGAATCACTCACTAACACAGTAGTGTGTTGACATGTAATGTAAAACGTTTTCAGTTAGAGATTTTACATCTATTTTTGACACTTGGAAAAAAAGTTTTATAAAAAAAGCTTATGTTCGGAATCCATGCAGTTTATTTGCCATTACCATTGCCAATTACCAGAGCAACAAAGTCCTGGAGATTAACCTATCCATTTTGTCCTACCTATTTGGAAATCTGGAAAATGTAAGTGATTACTGTCATCCAGGTTACAATGAAAAGCTGATCTCTCACGTAATCCCTTACTTGTATTGCAGGTAGCTTTGATTTTACTTCGGTAAAACGATCTAGGAGGTGTCAAAAACCAGTATAAAAAATTTCAACCAGATCAATTGAGTAGTTTTCGCGGTTATCGATTACAACGGTTTTAGCGACTTTGCTGTATATATAAGTAAGAAGTAAGATAAGATTAAAGATTTTTTCTACACCATATACGCTCAGGAAAGATCAAAATGTCATGAGGTATACAATTTTATGAGATGCGTTATGAATCAACATCGACTATGTGCCGATGTGCGTGTCACTTGTCTTGCCTTGTTATTTGTTTGGCTTTTGGGTATCTAATTGGAATCCGTTATGCCACATTTCATGTTTGTTTTCTGAGTATTTAATTTTGGTAAGTACCGTTGTTTATTACTGACTGCGACAGCATGATAAACACCGAAGAGCCAGGAGCTATTACAGTGATAATGAGTGAATAAATAATGATAATGTGAAGAAAAAATCCCACAGAGGTGCCGCGAATGCATAGAGCAGGGATCGAACCCTAGCCCTCCTGGTGGAAGACAAAAACTCTACCACTATACAACTGGTAGCTTAACGTGATCGTCACACGATACTGAAGCTTACTACGATTTTTAATAGTAACTCCATAAAATTGATTGCGGGAACGGCTCAGTCAATGTAAAGTAACATTGAAAACACAACCACTCGCCTCCTAGCGGTCAAAAGTTGAAACTCTCTTTCAGAGCTGTTTTGCAGTTAGTTCTAATAAGTAGCATAAAAACATTTCTATTGAAGTTATCTTTAATCTTAATGGCCTATGACACATTAGAAGTTGTAATTGAACTTCTGTCAAAATTTAGGATCGATTAATTCAGTAGTTTTTTAGATTTTCGCAAGCATACAAACAAACGCTGTCTCATTTTATAATAATAATATATACACACACACGTGCGCACGTGCTTATAGATGTTCAACTTCAACACAGTTTTGAAATACCGATCCCTCTGTGACTTTGGGTGAAATTGTAGAGCGGGTGCCAGGCAAGGTGGAGCTTCACAATGTGGGTAGTCGTCATAGGTTCAAATACCACTAACTAATATAAGTTACTACTTTGTCGTTATCCTGCAACATGTGGTACCTTTTAAGCGAAACATTGTCAGCATCATATCAAATGATAATACGACAATGATGCTGTACAAAAATTTTGCTTCTGACGTTACACATACTCAAACTATACATACTCATGTAGTTGTGGGGTAAACTAGATTGACAAATGTTATTTTACGTCTTCTTTTATCAGTAATGAGTGTCAAAATAATTTTTAAAACTACCTAATCACGAATTGAATACTCGAGTTTGCAAAAATAAAATCTTTAGCCTATTCAGCTATCCCTTAATACAATGTGATAAAATCAGTTATTGATTTAAGTTGGACAAAATGAGCGTAATATAATATAAGTATCTCTTACGCTTCTAGTGAAAACAGTTTTCAACTTGGTTGGGGTTGAGATAGAGAATGAGATTCATGTGGAGCCTAGATTTTATATAAGTGAGTAACCATATTCTATATTATCCGATGATATTTTAATGGCAGAAGATGCATTTATACACGTAAAACCTAAAAGAATTGAGAAGCTTGTTCTTGCACCTTCTATCGATATAAATTTACCTTCTTAACATCGTATTGGCCTTTTTCCCGTATACTAAAACAATAATTTTTTACGGTCCGATTTCCATTTTAATATAAATTCTTTTTAAAAACACATTGTGGCAACAATTTTATTAAGAATAACTCACGTTAGTACTACTCCCCTAGAAGACAAAAAGCACCTAGGAATAAAAGGAAATGGTAAAAAAAAAAAAAAATGGAAAAATTTTTAGGCCAACTCGTTCTTAAAGGGACGAAAGGAGTGGAACCTATGCGTTTGGACGAAGCTTAAAAATTGACTTGTTCTGGAATAGAGTTAGAGGAGCTAATTTTGGTTTAAATGTATGTGCTTGTAGTATGTAAGTTCGCTGTGTATCGTGTGTGCGTACTTGTGATTTTCGTTAGTTTTGTATTAAGTTAAGCCCATAAAAAATGGCAAGCAGATATGTGATCTTGAGGGAAGCATACGAATAGAGTCGTAATTATTCGGTGAATAATGAAGATGCATCTGAATAATAAAAGCATAGAAAATTGAAGACGTAAAGTATTCTGGGGATTTTCTAACTTTTGCGCATGAGCGCATGGATGTCTTGTAAGGTTGGTACCCGGGCTGGATGTGAGGAGAGGCAACTACGTATTTGGTCCTAGCTCGAAAATTGGGTTGTGCTGGCATAGAGTTAGAGGAGCTTATTGTGGTGTAAATGTTTGTGCATGTAGTGCGTAAGTCCACTGTGCATTGTGTAGTTAGAAGCGCACGTGGGACTGTGTGTAAATGTTAATTGTATTAAAGAATAGAGTGCGTGAGAGACTGAATACTCTATGAAAGCAAATAGTACGATAAAATTATCTAGAAGTCATATCAATATCCCGAAGATTCTGATTAGCTTGAAAGTAATAGGGTAGTAGTTTTAATGCATGGTAACAAATTGACACACAGTTTAACATCTTCAAATGTCCGACATGGCTCTAAAAAAATGTCAAAAATGGCCAAAACAGGTTTTTTGCATCTAAAAGAACACCAAAAAATTTCTCATAAAAAAGTTTACATTAAAAATTTGCACAGTTTTAATACGAACAAAAGGAGCCACGTTGAGACCAAATTGGTTCAGCCGTTTTTTCGCAAATCGCAAACAACCGCCATTTTGAGCCATTTTTCCGAAACTCAAGAACTTGCGTTCAGTAACATATTAAGAGCTGAAATTTGGACATACAGTAGGTATTACAGCTCTTAATGAACGCAAAAAATTTCAGACTGATCAGTTTTAAACTTTTCGCTAATCAGCAATAACTGAAAAAAGGTCCTCTACAAAAATGGCCATAAATAAGTTGTTAGCCAACGTAGGAGCATTTTTCAAACGTATGTTTCTTCGTCTATATTTACTCCACACCTATCTAAAATGCCATTTTTTTTAACAATAAGGAGTATCTTAAAAATCGATTGCAAAAAATGTACCTTTTCATTTTAAACTTGCTTCCAGAAAATCAGTGGAGCATGCATGCGGGAAGTAGGCTCGGTGAGCCACCGATTTAACTGACTGGAAAGCAAAAAGGCTTTTCTTTTATTACTATGCATTGAAACTACGACCCTATTGATTTCGAGCTACTCAGAATTTTTGAGGTCGAAAAAGTAATTTAATCTAAAATGTTAATACGCTAACAGATATTTTTAAAGATAGTCATAGAATCACTACACAGAACGGCACAGAGGAGCTCATAAAAATTTTTCTACCTTGAAGAGCATTTAGTATATACCCAAGAATTCCTAAGTTACCAATTCGATTTTAGTGATCACAGACATTAATTCAAGGCCTGCATAGGTGGGTATAATTAATAGAGGTTTATAAATTGCCTATCTCATAATCGTTCCGAAGAATGCGAATAATGTCACATGTACAACGATATCTCTCTTTAACTTTATTAAACCTCTAAAAAAATTATCACTTGCATTATGAAACAAATAGGATAGTATATAAATAAGGGCGACTCCAACATACCTGTGCTGCAATTGCCGTGGCGACTCCGACACACCTCCCTTTTCCTGCAGTTGTACTTCTCTCTCTGCGCGTGCCGCGTGAGTTTTGTGGGAGATTGAGCTCTTGCGCAGCTTTTTTTATCTGCGCCCGCTGCTTGGGACAATCAGCACGCTGCTTGAGTTTTTTTGTGTGAGATAGAGCTCTTTCTTGCACAGCTTCTTTTATCTGCGTGCGCTGCTTGGCATAATCGGCGCGCTGCTTGAGTTTTTGTGGGAGATGGAGCTCTCTCTTGCACATCTTTTTTTATCCGCACGTGCTGCATTATTTTGATATCACAAGCAACTTGAATGCGAAGCTCTCTCTGTTCGCTATGCTTTAGTTACAGGAAGTTTTTTTATATACGTTGTTTATGCTTATGCTTGTGCTTATGTTGTAGACAAGGTTTTTGGGATAAAGAAATTTTCAGTACAAAATTAAAATGAAAAATTGTTTGATAAAAATATAGTCAAAATAGTAAGTTAATACCTAAAATATTAGTACATTTTAATTGCAAAAAACTAATTTGTACATAATATTTAACACATTATCCTGCATTATCTAATCTTTTATTGCCTGCATATTTCTTATAGCACATGAAGAGTTAATACTGAAACTGTGGAATTGACATGGCAAATAGCCCCTGGTAAGTTTTGCTAGGGCTGGACATTCATACTCCTCGATATTAATGACTCTAAATAGTAGGAAAGATAAGTAACCAACTCGCTTATTATACATTTTATATTAAAAAATAATATCACCTGCATAGTATTATCTCTTGGAGATGATTTTTTTTCTTGAGACCCTTAACGTATACCTTTTCAGCGTCAACCAGCTCGTTTTTAAAAACTCTCAGACCTCCTTCATAAGGAACATTGCCATAATTCCAGCTTATGCCATGGAAATTGGTTATCAACCATTGATTTTGACATCATCATCAATGTCGATCCATTCCATATTTAAATAGAACTTTTTCATACGCTTAAAATTATGAAGAGCACACATTGATTTGTAGGCTCCGTTGTGATGAGTGCAACCGGTGACCAATCTTGGGAGTTTAATATGGTGGAAAGTCCGTCATATTAGTGACTTTAAAGCCAAATCTTTCAAGCCACTTTTGTTTCAGCTTGTCAATAACAAATATTTTCACTGCATTTTCAAGATTTCCCCGTAAAATATTTCCAATCTCTGTATACTCAATTTTTCCTGAGTCCCACGTTAGTCCGCGATAGCAAAGTTCAAGGTATATATTTTTATGTTTATACTTTTTTGGCAATTTACGCCAGGTAAAAGGTGCTTTAAAAAAAAATACTCGTGCTTCCGTATCATTTGCACTGAGAGGAAGGATAGCCAATTCTTCAAGCACGTAATCATTACCTGGTTTCTTCAAACCTTGCATATCCACAAAATATTCCATTTTACTTCATTAAAATTTTTAAATTTTTGTTTAGCTTTTCATACCCTTAATTGTTAGGAGAAAACTCTTTGTTGGTTAAATACTTACCACCGAGGTTTTTTCAGCCAAGATTTCTTGATACTGAACGTGAGTTTCAAAATTGCTTTTGACTCGGCTTATGTGACACATTAATTAATGCAGAGCTTTCTTAAATAATTACCCAATCTTTATTCTTATCTTTTGATTTTTTTGTATAATTTTTTTCAAAACTTTTCTCCGTTTTTTTCTCTGCTTTTCTCTTCATAAATTTTTCTCACTTTTCTTATCGTCGCTTATTTTCTTCTTCTTCTTTACTCCAGCCATTACTGCTATGTTCCTTATTCATGATGGTTAAACTGAACTGACTTCAAGTCAATATTACTTGGTTTGATTTTATTATGGTACGAGTACCATGCAGTAGTATAATACGAGTGTCTTCCATAATGTTTGTAGCGCAAAAAAGACTTGACCGTTTTTATGTTTGGACTTCAAGGCTACAGATTTATTAGAAAAAATACTATTCATGCCTGTGTATGAAGGCTTCAGAAATTATTACAAAATATGAACTAAACCCACGAACTAAATAAACGGCCTTTAAATATGATAGCGTCCCTTTTGCCCTCACAAGTCAGACTCATCAAGAGGATCCACAAATGGATCCGGCAGAGGCGCTTTCAGTCGATCAGTTGGTGGTAGAGCAGAAAACATCCATGCCATGCTCAGCATTTTTGATGCAGAAATTCCTCAACCAGGATAATGTCACAAAAGCAGGGATTTTATGGTGCCCAAACGTACTTATAAAACGTTTGTCTTACCGCACTGCCGCTGTTTCAGCTACTTTTTCCCTTACATGTTCCCAGATAGTAAAATTTCTAGGAAAATATAGCTTCAGAAAGATAAAGTATCCTACTCCATCGTGTTTGGATTAGCACCTCACTTTCAGCAGCAGTTGCAGTCAAGACTGGACCACTGTGAATTTATCAGCGCAGGATTTAATGAAGCTTTGAATTCATTTTGCCAGAAGCAGCAAATGCATATAACGGTTATATTTTAGGATGACAAAGTCGACCAAGTTGTCACGTGGTCCAAGTATTGATGGATGAGTCTGCTGTGAACCTTAAGATGCTACGAGGTCTTCAAACATAATTTAAAGACAGCCGAGGCTTTAACCTTCTTGAATTAGGAAGTTGTGGGCTTTACGTAGTCCATGGCCAACTGAAAACATGACTTACATCAGTTATATGGGAGCTGAAAGAGTTTTTGATTGCACTGCATTACATTTTTAAAGACTCTCCGGCACGGCGCAGGCGTGGCTATTTTACTAGCACAACTGGATCAGAAATCTTTTTCTTGGAATTTTTCTTTACCTAGTGGACATAAAATGAAAAAGCCAGCCACAAGAGCACTTAGCCTTCTTCCTCATTTGTAGAATTGGGTTCATGAGATTCAGAACGAGAGATCAAAGAATCTTTTGAACAAAAATCATAGAAATCTTAGCAGAGTCGTTATATGTCTCAGTAATTCTTCTGTGGGTACTAAACTTGCATTTTTTGCTTCCGTTTCTTCTATAGTATAACCGTTTGTGGTTAAATTTCAGTCAGAAAAGCCAAGGGCCTCACTGCTTTTTAGGAAATTAACTTTTTTTATCGTAGTTCTTATGAAGCGTGTGTCCATTCTCCAGAAGGAAGCGATGGTTACAAAAATAGATCTTGCCAAGAAGGAGAACTTAATTTTAAGCAAAAACATTTATTTAGATCTCTTTGTCCGAACTGCCATTAAAAATGTTTAACTAGAGAGAAAAATTTCTATTTACGAATTCAAGAGTTTCGAAGTGATTGTCAGCAAATATTGGTTCAAGTGATCTAAAAGATTCAAGAGCGATCTCCCTTAAACTACAAAATTGTGAGAGGTGTTCCTGTTTGGATCCGCTTGTAGTTACCGAAACTCCTAATCTTGTAACGAGACAGGTGGATGTGGAGCTGAAAGAACTTTCATCCAAGGGTCTACTGACAGGTTCCAAAGCAGACTGTATTAGAAATTCCTATGTTTCTTTGGTAAAGCAGCAATTGACGATTACAAAACTTAAATCGTATGATTACAGTAAGTCACGGCTTGATTCCTTGTGGATGGATCTTGTAGCATCAGCATCTTCTGTCATGACTTATAAAAATGACTTGAAAGATTTTATCAAGATATCATTGGTGTTATTTCACGGTAATGCGTTATTAGAACGTGGTTTTTCTTTAAACGCCGTTTGCATTGTTGTGAACCAACGTGAGGAGTCAATTATCGGCATTCGTGCTGTGTATGATGCTGTTGTAGCCATTGGTGGTGTTCTTAACGTGGATGTGACCAAAGAAATGATCTAGGCCATGAGAAAAAAGAAGCTAGAATGAATCGCACTTTGGAGAAAAAAGCTGAGTCAGTTTCTCTTACAGCCACGCCGAAGCAGGAGTCTGAAGTTCGTGAGCTAGAAAAGATGAAGAATAGACTTCTTTAAAGGGCGCAGTTGATCGCCGCTGATTTGGAATCCAAAATCAATGATTAAAGAAATGATCGTTTCCACTTTTAACCTGCAGTAGCAAGGGCTTTAAATAATTTAACATGTATATTCAAAAGATTTACGTTCTTTTCAAAGGGCCTGTAATAGATTTGATAAACTACACTTTGTTCCTGATTTACATTCATGTGACGATGTAATATTTTGTGAATTTTAACTGATTTTTTATTATTTTACATAAAAACACTGGACCAAAACCATATAACCGGAAAATTTAAGATAAGTAGTCGAGAAAAACCGTGAAAATTTTCCTGATCTGATGCTAGACACTCTACTCTGAGTCCAAACACTTAAACTCATAGTTATGGATGTAAAATATATCTGTGCATACTGTTTTTTGTAATTTAAGTGTATACCAATCTCAAAAAAATATGAACACTCAATATATACATTCATTAAAACATCTGATACTACGCGCATAACACTGCGTGCTATCTACTGTCGAATTTGGAAATACCTGTAGTCGATATCACACTGTTGGCAGCTCTGCTTGATTTTAAGAACATGCCTATTTTTATTATACACAGAAAAAATTGGGCTTGTAGCTAACTTAACGATAAGACCACTTTTCGTAAAGGCTGAGCCAAGAAAAATTTTGGAAATAAATTTAAGCATTTTTAGTTAAACATGCCTCGTTTTTGTTAATATAACGACTTTCTAATCTATATTTTTGGGTAAAGCTGTGAAGTAGGATAAAAGAGACTATATTGAACTAAAATACATCAGGCATACCGGCCAAATACTAAATTTTCAATATTTGAAAATTCGAGTATGCAAATCTGAAGTAACTAGTAGCACGGTCGTCGAGGCTTCGTCTGCTGTTTCAAACTGACCTCATCGCGTTCCCGCGAGATTTAAAGCAAATGTTAAATTTTGTTTAATTTTAATAACTGTTTTTATATGTATAAGATTAAACTCTCTATGTCTAACTCTACCATAATATCATTACGAAAACAATTTGATATTAAGTTGTAATATCTTGGATATACAACAACTCTACGAATAAAGGAAAGTACAAATCTTAAAGTTGAAATTTTTTCATCTTATTTTCCACTTTGCGCAAGAGGAAAATAGATAGGCTTTATACTTAGTGATGATTTTGGATTTATATAATTTTAACCATTTATTATGAAAATTCGAATTAATGTTGTAAATAATTGTTATGACTGCTTAGGTAATAACATATGCAAAGATAATTTTACATTAATAATGCCAAAAATCTTTTAATTTATTAATAAGTATAAAGCTTTCAGTGCATTGAATTGTCCCATGAAAATTATTTAATAACATTGTATAATTCATAATTCACTATATGTATTCATATGACATGATAAAAGCATGTATATGAATAAGCACTTAACATATAACATGTATACAAAGCTTTTATTTCAGCACTAACTTCGTCCAGAAAAGCTACCCGTTTCTGGTTTGCTACTGCTTCTTTTGTTGGAACCTTAAAAAACAGCCAAATGGGATAGTGTGAACGTTATGTTAATCATTGTTTATACCGTCTTACATAGGTAGAGGGTACAAGTATGTAGGTGGGTGATCAGTGTAGGGACAATAAAAATCGTGCAGGGGGTCGGTAGAGCGTTGGTGGACGATACAAATTGTATAGGGGGTTGGTGTAGGGTATGTAGGGGATTGGTAGGGGGTTTGTGCGGGTTACATTAAAAAACCAACTAGATAAAAATGATGAAGGAACCAAATGAATTGTACCTTATTATGTCAGGGATCAGTGGGGTGGTTATGTGGAATGACCCTGACCAACAACTGTATAATATAGGTAGATATATATACATATATTCCTATATTATATAGTTAACTGTGTGGGAAGTTCTACAAAATCTTCTACAGCCCCCTACTCAACCCCTACCGCTCACCCACAGACTCTCATAAAATAAGGTACAATTCTGTCATTTTTTTCCCTTCATTTGACACATCTCGATTTTAGTCGTGATCCCCCATTACTCCCTCACATACCTTCTACTTCCCCCTACGCATTTTTTCTTACACCCGCTACACCATTTATAGGTAACCTGATGAAAACCCTACCATTCTCTACGGACCATGATATGTATACATACGTGTGTGTGTTGTGTATGTATTAATACATTGTAACGATGCCCCATCGTTAGGCCGTCTCAGGTAACGTAGGAGATTTAGGGGAAAGATGTAAAGGGAATAGGTAAAGAAATGTAGGGGAAAAGAAGCGAAAAATAGACAGGAGAGCTTTGGATTAGTTTGAGCCTGTGAGCACACGTGAAGTGTTTTCCCTGCTATTTGTTGTTGTTACTGCTGTTGTTGCATTTTTGCCGGGTTTGCTTTCCCAGGCATTTTTCGAGCAACTCCCTGTTGTAGCTTTTGGTACTGATTTTTTAATCCTGCTGAGAAAGCAGGTGACACTGTTCGTAAAGTATCAAGACGATACAATGTCAGCGAGGCGACGCGACGGGCAGCGTCAAATGGATCTCCGTCTTGGTCAGCAGGGACGCCTGCTGACTCGAGTTTGTAAGCTCCTCAACGCTATATCAACCAGAAGATACAGCCTTTTCCTGCAGTGACTGTAAGTACCTTCTAACAGGTAGCTTTCTGTAAGGGACAGCGGCCCTCAAATAGCCCGCGTAGTTATGCCTGTGTAGCAGTTTTGGGCTGTGAGCTCGTCAAGCATCCGCGATCGACATGCGCATATACACACTCACATACACGCGTGAGTAAAAGTTGTAATTCCTTAATTTTAAATACATATTATCATATTTTACGTATCCCTGGCGAGTGTTAATTATAATTGTATCCTGTTCTCCCTTCTGATTAGACAAAAAACTTTCTTATCGCTAAACCGAATTAGAATATACCCAATCTTATAATCATTAGATTGCGACTTTCTTCTGAACCCCCTACTGCTCCCACAGCCCCCACTCCAATTTTAGAGAACCAGACAGAGAGCCTACTTATCTTCACGAACTCCGATATGAATACATACGTTTGTAGCCGTAAATATATATAGTATAGGCTCCGCCCCCTTGCGCATTACGCATGCCAGCCCCCAACACTCTGGTGCCCTGAATGAAACATTATTAAATTAAAAATTTTGTTAAGCTTTCAAGGTCCATTTTTGTTTATCAATATAATAAATAATGTGACCCACTTCAATAGATTTTTGAAGATCTCTTAAACAAACTAAGAAATATGAATTAAACTGAAATTAAATCGCTTTTTTTGTAGTCGAAGTGTGACTTTATAATCGTATGAACAAACATATTTTTTTTTTTTGTAAAACAAATAATCCGAAGTTGTTCTTATTTTATTATTTTTAAATTGCTATAACAAATTTAATGTTCCTACTTTTTTTTCTTTTATGGCGGTAACTTGATACGTTGGGTGACAAATAGACCGGAAAAAGGATCCTTTACATATTAAAAATAAGCAAACCATGATTGTGTTTTTGAATAAGCTGCCTTCAATATTTTCGCAAATTTATCTAAATAGGAATTTTTTTCTAGTAATTGCTGAAGAACTAAAAAATGTGTTTTCTTACTTCTGGGTTACGTGGAATTCTATGGCCTTGAGGTGCGCACGAAGTAAATAGTCAAGGAACTAGTATCAACTTCTTTATTTATTCAAAACGAAAGAGGAGCGCGTCACGTGTGTAAAACTTTCGTCCTTGCCGGTTCTAACCAGAGAGAGAGAACTCCCTTCAGTATCCTACATGGAGGTAAAATTTGGGTTGAGAGAGTGCAAAAGTTGTGTAGTCATAGTCCAACAAAACGTCAAGCTCCCTCAGTACCAACTGTAAGACTACTACAGTCCGATGCTTGTGTTGATACAGTTTGACGCACCGCTAAGCTATAAGAGCTCGAAGAGAGGGGGCGAGCGAGCCCAAGGCTTTGGACTCTCTCATGACAATCCCGGAGGCTCACGGCCTGACGATAAATGTAGATGTATATGTATACATAGATAGTCAGAGTGAGAGTGAGGGAAGGTGTGCAGCGCTATACTGATGATGCATAATTATATATGCATATGTTTGCATTTCTTTTTTCTTTTACGACGTGCAAAGCATGGACTCGCATCAGCTGATGCCGTTTTAATTATTTATACGCTGTATAGCTTGTGAATGTTTTTTATTAAGTAGTTTATACGTATTAGTGTATAAGTAATATGTGTATAAACTATTAACTTTGCGTGTAGATCATACTGTACGAAAACAATAGCTGCACAAATATATGCTGTTTCAACGATTATCAGCCGTAACTGTATGAAGATTAAGTAAGTGTCAATTTTTTTCCCTTCGTCAATAAATTTCATGTATGTTTGTTGTATACAAGTATAACATAATATAGTATGCTGTAAGATTTGTTTTTCATTCCTAACCGAACGTTAGGTTAGGAAATTCAATTAGTTAGGCTTTGTTTCAAAAAATAATACAACTTGAGAAGTTATTAATGGCACACATAAGGTTAAGATATGATGTCAACTAGATATGATGTTTAATTGAATCTTTGTCTGAATCTTTCTTTTAAATTACAGAAATAATAACTCTGTACACAAAATTACTAAGGTTATTATTTTTCCTTAAAAATGTATGTGTTATTTATTTAAAATAATTGTTTTTCATAATCTTAACATTAAAAAGATTAGAATATTTAGCCATGCACGTCGCTGTATACGTAAGTATCATATACCTATATTTATATCGGTATTATACATACAGTTACGTAATACGTATATGTCTGCACATCTCAGACTCTTTTTCTCTCTCTACATATATCTATATTTATCGTCACGCCGTGAGACTCCGGGATTGTCATGAGAGAGCCCAAAGCCTTGGGCTCGCTCGCCCCCTCTCTTCGAGCTCTTACAGCTTAGCGGTGCGTCAAACTGTATCAACACAAACATCGGACTGTGAAAGCCTCATTGCATTGAACTGTACTAGTTCAGTAAGTGTACGAGCTCTCTTAATCCAAATTTTACCTCTGTGTATGTACTTAACCCTCTGCTCTCTCCCACTACAATTGTCTTTAGTAGGCCCAAGGAAGAGGGGACGCACGTTCGTGTAACTATGATATCGTACGTGACATCTGTAATATTCTTCATATATTGTATGATAATAGGTCTAAAAATTAAAAACGTTAAACTCTTAAAACCACTTAAAATAATGCCGTTTATTTATTAATTTTGTAAATAGATAGTTATCTATTAAACATTAGTATATTGTAGGTTATATTATGTAATATAGTCTGTAATTAATATATAATTCCAAAATTTTCAAAGGTGTGACTCTTTATATTACTTATCCATGAAAACTTTAAAATACATAAAAATTTTTGAGTCTTGATTTGATCATTGTAAGAGTAATTTGCAGTTGTCCAGAATTTCTTTAGAAATGCTGCTTACAAAGCAGTTATAGAAGCTCACTTATTATCATTTCCGCTAGAATCACACATACTCAAAAACTTGTAGTTATTATCGCTTAAGGTTTTTGTAAATTCTCTTTTATTGATCTTGCATAGTGTAAGCCATTTAATATTTGTTTGACATCACGAACTCAAGAAACTTATGCTTCTATGAAATTTTAATTCCTAAAATAGTCTTTAAGTATTGACCTATAGAAGATAATTAAACTTGTGTCAGATGAAAACTGTCTAACACACTGAGATAAAATAAACATTTTTAGTAGTTCTATAAGCTTTATCGTTTTTTAATGATCAACAGCCTTTACCTGAATAAAATTTTAAAATTTATTCATCTTTAGAAGCAAGTAATGTAATTACTAAAGTTATCTTCTATTCTTATAATAATAATGCTGTTACATCAAAAGGAAAAAGAATATCGTTTTTTTAAAATAATTTTGAAGAACTACATAATTTATTGGAAATCAGTTATCTGATAGTAGAACAGGAGTTTTCTAAACTTTCTAGTGCGATATTCCACGTAACATACGTCATATTTATTAGTTCGTAACATTCAGCTCTCATTCTACACGTATGAATATAAGTTATCAAAAGGTACTACATCTAGAACACTACACATTTTATGTTGTCTAACTCATTCCTTTCGAAGAAAGGCTGTTGTTATCAAATTTCGACATTATATATACCCTACTTATGTAACAAAACGCTCATTTTTGACATCAATCTGCTCTAATTTTATAAGAATTCAAGCGATTAGTACTTGTAATCTTAATCATTAAGTATAATTCACAATAGCTATTGTACAATAATTAAACATCAATCTGTACTGAAAAACGAGATATGAGTGCTCAGCATTTTTTCAGCCATCAATTTCAGTTAACCTGTTACATTATGACGCAGCAATGCCAGTATCAGAATTTAAAAGCTTCACTTTATTACCCGTTTATCCCTTCGAATTTCTGCCGTCCGTCATGTAACTTGGAGTTTGACTAATTATCTTTTTTTTTGTATCCAAGAAATGTTATTGTTAAGTTGAAAAAAAGTTTTACAAAATAAAACATCTAGAGTATTCAGTCGTAGTAGTAGGTTACAACAGAAAAAGTTTAATTGCAAACTTTGATACCTACTGTAGATAAGTTTTACAATTCCTAAGTAACGACTTAAGTTGATTATTTCTATAAATTTTTTCAGTAAATTACACAAATAATTTTATTATTAAAAATGATGGAAAAAATCAACGTATTGAATTAACGATTTTTTGAAAAATACGAATTTATCATTTGAAATAACATCCAAGGTATACTTACACTGTAATAAAGATCGAGGGACGATATATTTATTTTGAAATTGCTATAAAAATGACAAATGTCTATTCAAAATCAAGATTTTAGTTTATTTGAGATTTAATGATGAGACTTTCTAATTTTTAATTTGCCGTATCTAGAAGAAGACCAAGGAAACTTATGTGGAAGGCTTTATTAGGAAACTTTACTACACAGCATTTTTTACAAGACCAAGCTTTTGTACACAAAACATTGAACTAATTTAAGAATGCATCACAGTATCCAAACAAACTTCAACTGAGTTCACTTCCGCGTGACTCAATATAATGCGGTAATTAGAAAATGCGTTGAATACATGGGCGTTCGCTTGGTAACAGATAACATGACCAAAAGAGATGCAAACATCTAAACCTAAACAAAAATCCTTTACATCAAAATTAATAAAAACGAGTTTATACGGGAATCTTCACAATTTATTACCAATATATAAGTGTTATAATTGTTTCGGTTCACTGTACCTTCTTCTGACACATAGGTTTTGAAACTAAAATTTTATCATCTGGGGTATTGTTTTATCAATTATTACTATTTACTTTTTTACATAAAACGATTAAAATTAAGGTGGTTCTTTCATGATTCCCGAGGCAAAAGCAACGGCTTAATGTTGGCTGAGGGTTGGGTGATCTGAGTGGATGATTTTAAGTCGTCACACAGTCCTTTTTATATACTAAGAGTCGCTTTAATACTTGCAATGTTTTTCAGAAACTAGTAGTTGCCACCTAACGGACGGTAGGCTATACCATCAGGCGCAAAGTTTAAAATTTAAATTGCGCACGATATTTAAAAATTAAATTTATGTAAAACAATTAATACTTAAAAGTAGGGATTATTTTCATAATTGATTATTAATAAAACAATACCCTGGATGGTAACAAAAATATATTCATCTTTATAACGTATAGTACCCATGCGTATTAGTATATCGTCAACCTACCAATACTATTTACGAACATTAATATAATTTTAAACTTAACAATGGTAAGTCATTTAAATCTAACTGATAGTAAAGCCTGTGCTTTTCTACGTTTTCTGTATTGTTGTTGCATGGGAGTATCCAATTTTTTTTGTGACGTGGAATATTTATATATTATTTATTTATTAAAACAAAACTGACATCTAATTATTAAAAGGATATTGTGTTACAAATATTTATATTTACTTTTTTCAATGAGAACTAACAATAAGACAGTGAAGTCTCTCGGGTGGTAGCACGTAACTTGGTGTGCTTCTGTTCAAAAGATCTGGACATACTATTTTCATCTTTAATACGTCGTAAGTTACCATACAGTCATAAACATGTTGTCCAAATCTGCAAGACGGAAGCAACCAAAGTTACGTGCTACTGCCCCTGGGTAAGATAATGTGAAGAGGCTTATCAATGCTACACTGAAAAAATCCTGCGATAATAGCTGACAGTGCTGAGACATGATTAAATATCCAATGAATACTCGCTTACAACGAAGTGAGCGATGCAGTTAGCTACTGTGGGTCTGATGAGCCGCCAGTGCCTTTACGGTGTCACAGTATGACATCTATATGTATATTTTTTCACAGTGTGATGCTTTCCTGTACTGGAGCTTAAGGGTATATTTACCTGTGGTCTTAAGTCTGTCAGAATGGCGTAGTTGTAAAAGATAATACTATATGAGTCCAAGTATGAGAGGAAGAACTATCGTTGCTTCTTTCTTGCACTTACGCCAGTCTGAAAGATTGAAAACAGCATTCGAATATATCCTAACTCTTTCCACGCGATTGTGGTAGCTACTACTGTACAGGATTTTTTCACTAAAGTCTTATTTATTAATGTGGCCATCGAAAAAAATCATACGATACAAAATATCAGTGTGCCAAGTTTCAATAAAATTTGTCATTCGGAAGCCGGACTGTCTCCTTGTTTGATAAGAGTGTTTTTTTCAAGGAGTAATTAAATACACACATGTAAACTATGAAATAAATTTTGTACATCTATCTCTGAAAATTTACAAACTTTCAACTCGTAGATGTAGTAAACGTTGTATTAGAAAAAAAAAAATTAAAGTGCCGTATACTTAACCTTTTATTTAAATCATATTTTATCATTAACAATGTATGTGTATATGCGTGCGCATGTATACGTAGCTGCTTGTCGACGAATATGATATAGTATATTTATATATTTCGGCTGGCAGCAGCGTAAACTTATTGCTCCTTGGTAAAGAGAGAACGGTATTAGTATATCTAAATAGGCGTAACGGAAAAAGCGTTACGCTTTGAAAATTTTCACTGCCCAAGCTGAAAGTCCAAACCTTTTATACAATTTTTTCACATCAAAAATAAACTTAAGCAAATGAGGCAGTCTCCAAAAGGCAAGCATTACGAACCAATCCCTCCACCTTATGTTAACAAAACGACTGTGCTCTGCAAAAAAAAGGTGCATTAGACACCAATGTCTGTAGCGTAACACTAGGGGACGTTGGAAAAGAGCTCTACAACTAGCTCCAAAGCTTTTAGAAGTTTACCTTTTGATTAGTCTGGTGATAAAACAATAAGCCAGAGAATATTACCCTGAGGTATCCTGAGTTACGTTCGCTGGAAACTCCAGGCAAGAATGAATTTGGCTCATTGGTCCGTTTCAGGGCCATCAAACGTCTAAGTACCTTGCCAACAAATATTTTACAACCCAAAAAAGTTGACAAATAACAGCCCTTAGGGCTTACAAATGTTTGAACTGTGCCTATAGTCGCAAGAGCAGTAAATTCAGGAAGACAAAAAATAATAGACGATATTTCTGCCACTCGTACACATCGATATTTCCACATGTCTAAACGAGTAACACAGTTACAGTTTTTGATGTAACACTAAAAATTGTGAATTCCAGAAAATATAAAATCACGGAACGTATAACTGTTGTATGTACTTTCGATAGTACCGTATGTTCAGTCATTATCAGTGGCGTACAGCTAGTAATAACATATATTTCCTAGATTTCGATACTTTCTGGATATTTTTCTGTTATAACACTGGAAGTTGTGAATTCCGGTAGACGAAAAATAATACAACGTACTTCTGCTGTATGTACAACTTAATATTACCACATGTCTAGTCATTATCAGTGGCGTACAGTGAGAAATATAAGTTTTTTTTAAATTTTGGTATTTTATTTGTCATTTTTTCGATGTAACACTAAAAATTCTCCATTTCAGAAGACAGAAAATCATGTAACGTGAAACTGTTGTATTAATTAATTAATATTAGCGCTTGTGTAGTCGTTATCAGTGGCGTAAAGCTAATAATAGCATACTTTTTACACATTTTAGTATTTTTTGGTCATTTTTCCATTTTAACACTGGACATCGTTAATTCTGGATTACGAAAAATAATAGTACGTATTATGATTGTACGTACTAACTGATACTACCGTATGTCATATTATTATCACTTGCAGTTAGCTAATTATAATTGGTGTTTCTTAAATTGGAGTTATTTGACTTGACGTAATTTCTACAAAAAATTTTTTTGTATATTTTATCTTGGAAGATAAAAAGTATTTAGTTATAATGAATTTGTTTTACTAGTGCTAGAAGCGTAGTTACGTTTTACATTATTTTCCCTATTCTACGTCATTTGCAGTGCGTTTACAACTTGTTTAAACTTTTTTGGGTTTTTGAGTTATTTGGGTCATTGCTATATCGGTCTTATGATTAGGAGTTAAAGACTGTGGCTGGCAAGGGGTCAAATCTGCCCTTAAAGGAATCAACAATCTGACTTGACACTACAAAAAATCATGCAAAAAGACACCCTCAGCCAAATTTTAAGATCTCTATGTCAGTCCTGTACGCCCCTAACCTTTAAACCGTCATTTTTTGATTTTTTTTTTCAGGCGCATTATTGATTGAAAAAAATCTGAGAAATCTATAGTAGTGTATATTGTTAGTGCAAATAAGCAAAATTTTTTTCCAAACTTTCCAAGTTAAACTGTGCTCAAAAAAAAACTTTTAATATTTTTCAAATCTCATGAATATCAAAATGTTTTGTAACTTGTCATCCCTTGAGGTACTAAAACTGAAGATATTCCCGTCCAAGGTATAGAGATATTTTTTTTCTTTCTGAACAAAAAATACAAAATTAATGTTTTATACAAAAATGAATTTTCAGAAACTCCTGGACGATTAATAAAAGGTAATTTTTCATTACTATTAAAAATTTTATTAAAAATTTATTTTAAATCACTATCCAGCTTAACAAATCGATCCTTGGAATTTTTTTAAATCAATGACAGTTCTATTTTTCTTTATATCTTTAAATTTTATTGTTTTATTTGATTCTGGTAATCTATAATCTTGACATGATTTTTTTTAGAGCTTCGATAACTTAGTGATTAGCGTGCTAGCCTCCTAGCTGGAGATAATCAAGAGGCCATGTGTTCGAAATCCGTCGAGAGTTATCGAGACTTTTTTATCAGTCTTTTCCAATGGGATGAGTGCCCAGGATGCCAAAAAACTACTTCTTCAATTTTTAAAACAAACAATCGATTTTTCTGGTTATGTCTGGATCTCCAGATGCTTCCTTTCCGAAGGAAAGCCAACATCTGGCCAGCTATCGAGGTTAGTCACTGTTGGTTGTAGAAACGTCGGTACAGAGATTTCGATGGTTTTTTAGAAAAAATCCTTTTATTAAACTTGATAATAGCTGGGGTGTGCTTGAGACAATCGCTGTGCCCTATGAATAGCACCCAGTAAGATGAATAATTGATGTATGAGATCTGTGCAAAAGAAAGGGTTAATTTTGAATTTTCGTGGGCTGTATACATCTGATTATCGCAAATTTTTTTGTTATGTTAGTACACATATGTTTATCATATGTTGGCATTATCTGTCAATTTAGATAAGTAGTTTAATATTGACAACTAAAAAGGTTAGTCACGTTTTCGTGTGTTCTAAGATTTCTGATCCTTGAAAAAAGTGGATTTAAGAATATGTACTTGAATACACTTGAAATGTTGACTGTTTGACTGTGCCATTTGGAGAGTCCACTTTGTCTCAAGAAAGTGTTTATAAGTGGTACAAGCGCTTGACAGAAAACCGAGAAGATGTTGATGATGATGAGCGTCCTAGAATTGCAACCACGTCAACAAGCGAAGGAAACAGTGAAAAAATGGTCTTGGAAAATTATTTAATTACTATTAGGGATGTTGCAGAAGATGTTGACATATTATTGGCTGGTGCTATGTAATTTTATCGAATTTTTTGGACATGAAACGTGTGACAGCAAAGTTTGTTACAAAATTGCTAAATTTGGAACAATAACAACGTCGCATTAGTATCGCTGAGGTGTTGATAAATGACGTCAACGACGATTCATGCTTGCTCTAAAGGATCATAACTGGTAATAAAACGTAAGTGTGTGGTTACGACGTCAAATTCACCGCCCAATCATCCCAATGCAATCAGACAGGTGAACCAAGTCCGAAAAAAGCACGCCAAGTCCGATCAAATGCGAAGGTTTTGCTTACTGTTTGCAACGTAATTAATACAATTGAATTCTAGTCAGCTGTTGGAAGAAGGACGAGAGGTTGAACTTTACAATTATAAAAAGAAGTGAGGGGGTAAACGGGGGTCTGGAAAAAAATAGGATATTTTTATTAGGATGCAATAAGAGAGAAATATTGAAATTTTTACCTTATTTTGAGAGTAGACTAAGAGAAAAGTTGAAAGATTTGGGGAGGAGAAAGGGTGGTTGGTGACTAAATGTGGTCTTACAATCATATATATATATATTATTATATAGTTCAGATCCATAAGATTCGTAAAAATGAGGGTGCTGTCTCATAGAGCACGTAATCCACAATACGAAACCACTAAGGCCCATAAGAGTGAAAGAGAGGCCCATGGAAGTAGCACGAAAGAGATCTCTCCCTCTCACATAGGCTTAAGTTGTTCCGTATTACAGATTGCGGGCTCCATGTGACTATGGCCTTAATATCTCCCAGTCAACTTTTTGTGTTATTTTTAAGATGTAAGAATCTCTATAATACACTTATACAAAATGATTCTGACAATAAATTAAGTAATAAAAATATAGTACTGTAAAAAATTTTTGTAATTAAAAATTTTTTTAATTTTCATTGTAGTAAATAGTCACATACAATTCTTATACGAATGAAATTTCTTTCTACACACGATAAACTGTAATATTTTCTCTTCTTTTTCTTTTTCACATTACTCTTTTCAGAGTATTCTTTACACCAAGT
>NW_019379927.1:1910333-1948475 GCF_000648655.2 Copidosoma floridanum
GGGCAAGATTTTTTTATGGATTTTTTTTCTAGGTATGTTCAGGTGTATGAAATCGCTAGAGGGCCCGAGAAATTTCGAGAAAAACCTTTTCGATTTTCTACGTTTTCTTGAAATATTCGCATAAATATACCATTTTTTGAAAATAAAATTAAATACCTAAGGATTTATTCATTTTTATAAGTCAATGAGAAAATTGACCCTTTATATCATATATAATAGCATAAAAAAAAAAAAAAAATGATGGCTAAATCGAAGCAAAAAACTTTACAATCAATTTAAGAAACAAAAATCAGATGAAAAATCGAAAAAATTCGGAAAAAGGAATATTTACTTACTTGAAAGCTGCGTACGTTTAAGACTAAATTTTTTTGGGTCATGATTTTTACTGATTTATATGCTTTTGAGTATCAAGAAAAAGTAAACATCACAGAAAATGTCTAATTCAAAATTTAAAAAATTGGATTTTGGCTAGCTTTTTGGCGATTTTCCCCACTGTACGGCGTGTCGAAAAATAAATAAACTAAGAACCACGTGACTTAGCTTGCTACATGATTAATGAATTAATAAACTAATAATCACGTAACCCGGCGTGCTTCAAAGTTAAATGTTAGCAGTATGGGTTTTGAGCAGGTTACTTGGCGAATAAAAGTACAACACTAAAAATTTAGAATTAAACTCAGACACGTTTATTTACACAGACTTTAGACTTAACTATCTTAACACTTTACTATCTAAAGTATAGTAGCTCAACGAACAGAAAAGGTAGGATAAACTATAAAGAAAATGCGAAGTCAGAGAATGCGTGTGTGAACAGACTAGGTGACTGCGTAAGAGGGAACAAAACCGTAGTTACTTGCCGCTGAAGTGCAGAGTCACGGCGTTTCGTCTTCGTGCTGTTGCGCAAGCGTAATAATTCAGTTACGAGCGCCAACAATACATCTAACACTCTCTCCCGTTCGTATCTGAATTTATTAAAATGAAAAGAAAAGATATATTTGAACATTAACACTGAGTATGAATGAATTATGAATCAGCTAATGATGTGGAGCACGTGGGCTTCTGGATCACTCCTTGTGGTTGATTGCGACAAGCTAAAACATACACAGAAAATACATCAATCGGCATGTCTACTATCATTATCCATGTATTATCAATTTATTAATTTTACTATCTCAAGTTCAAATTTAATTATCATGCACTTTACGCTAATTAACATTCAAAATTTCTTGCGTTAGTCTTTTATGCAGTTTAAACGGCAGGGGTTTTGTAAAAATATCTGCTAGTTGTTCCTTGGATGAAATCCATTTAACAATTATTTTTTCTCTAGATACACATTCCTTAACGTAGTGAGCCATTATCTCGGTCATGTATCTCAGTCTTTTGCCACCATCTATCTTAGCACTTGCTCCGGCGGCTTTGTTGTCACACCATAGATCCGCGGGCATTAAAGTGCGAGACAATGTAATTCTTATAGAGTGTTCTAGTCCAATCAATTCTTGACTTGCATCACACATTGCCACGTATTCTGCTTCGCAGGTTGAAATAGCAACATTATTGTGTTTTCTTGTTTTCCAAGCAACTGTATCCCCATACAACCTTAGGAGATATCCACCTGTTGTTATTGAGCCTTTATAGTCTGGCAAACTTGCATTTGAATAGGCTTGTAATCCATCTTCACAACCTCTGTAAGTTAATCTTAGGGTTCTTGTATGTTGTAAATATCGAAATACCCGTTTGACCATTTTCCAATCATCTTCAGTTGGGCCGATTTAATGTCTACTCAGAACATTCACCGAGTATGAAATGTCTGGTCTAATTGTGTTGGCCAAATACAGCAAGCTATCGACTGCTTCTCTGTACGGCACTTTTTTTTTCGTTATCGTTGTGCTTAACTCTCCAGCATCTTCAGAGTCCTCTCTATCTTTTCTTTGCCGATTCAAAACTTGATTTGTCACCATTGGTGTTCTTTGGGGTTTTGACTCGTTAAATTCAAATCTTTCTAACATTTTATCTATGTATGGTGTCTGTGTTAGTGAAATCGTATGGTGTTTTCTATCTCTTTCCACTTTGATGCCTAGAAATGTGCCAACCTTGCCAAGATCTGACATCTCAAACTCAGATTGCAGACCAGTCTTAATTTCATTCATTTTGAACACACAATTGCTGGCTATCATCATATCATCCACGTATAGGATCAGGACTAAAAAGTTATTTGCTTCTCTCCATGTATAGAGACAGGGCTCGCTCGTATGTGACCGTAGTCCCAATTTAGATGCAGTCTCGCGAAACCGCTCATTCCATCTTTTTGGGCTGATCTTAAGTCCATAAAGGGCTTTCTCCGATTTACAAACCTTAGCTTTCTTGAAACTGTCGCCATCAAGCAGGCCTTCAGGAATCTTCATGTATATCTCTTCTTTGATAGATCCATATAAGAAAGCTGTCTTGACATCAAGTTGGCAAGTCTCCAGATTGTATCTATTTATTATTAATATTACTAATCTTACCAGGGCAAGCCCAGACACCGGGGCATAGGTTTCTGGCAGATCGTACTTGTTCCTCTCTTTGAAGCCACGAATCACCAACCTCGCTTTGAACTTCGTGTTTCCATCTTTATCTATTTTTCTCTTCAAAACCCATCTAGAGTCGATGATATTGGGCTTGCCACCTTCAGCGTTCACGGTTGGTTTTTCTACAAGTTTCCACACTTGGTTTTTTCGCATTGATTCCCGTTCTTAGTCAATTGCTCTGAGCCATTTATCGCGATCCGGAGATGCAACAGGTTCTTTGTAGTTTGCGGGATCTTTGTTTAGTCCAGCAATCAGGGCATGTGTCATTTTATCTTCGACTTCTGCGATCAAACAATCAGCATCGCCCTTCGATTGAAGCAGTTTATTCAACTTGTTTGTGTCGATGACTCCTGCAAAACTCGTATCAATTATTTTAGTGAGTTGCTTAGGGCTTTCTTGACCAAGATCTCCAGCTTTCTCGGGCCGACCGCGCTTTTTCTTGACTACTGATTCTCCCTCCGTTTCCAATGACTCTATAGGGCTAGTCTTATCAAACTTAACAAACCATTCATCTTGTTTAATATCGGTCTTGTAGTTTCCCCAGTTTGCTATTTTGTCCTTTCCCCAGATATCTCTGAATACGAGTCTTTCTTGGAATTTTACGTCTCGACTCTCATAAAATTTTCCATCTTCAGGTCTTAAGAAAGAATAGCCAGTGGTGGTATAACCATCCAGCACGACTCGTATCCCTTGTGGACCGAATTTGGTTCCAGTGTTTCTTTGTATCTTGATAAAAGCGACGCAGCCAAATCTTCTGATTTGGGTTATGTCTATCTTGAGATTGGACGCAAACTTTTCCAAAGGGGCTATTATATCGTTAGACCGGTGGGGTGTCCGATTGTAGGCATATACTGCACTGCCCAGGGCTAAGTCCCACATGTTCTCTCTGAGCCTGGAGTCGTACATGTAGGCTCGCACCTTGTTTTGCAAGGTACGATTAATTCGTTCTGAGACTTTATTGTGCTGAGGGGTAACTAAACAGGCCAACGGAAGTTCTGCTCCCAACCTCTGGAGAACTTCTACCGTTTGACCTCCTGTAAACTCCGTGCCTTGATAGGTTCAAAGATAGCATATCTTTGCATCAAAACCCAGCAGGTTTTGTGCGCTTGTCACGAAATTGTCCAAACAACGTCCTGCTTCACATTTTGTTTTCACTGGGTATGCCATAGTCAATCTCGAGTAGTCATCCGTGTAGACGATTATAAATTTATATCCTTTAGGATAAGTAGCTGGGCTGATCAGTCCCATTGTATCATCATAAACTATCTCGAGTGGTTTGGTTGTCCTATCTCTTCTAGTCCTAAAAGGCAATCTCTTGATTTTAGAAACTTGGCACACCTCGCATGTTGTAATGAAGCTGTTGAAGACCGCCTTATTCAAATCTTTATTGTCCGGATACTTTCTTTGCAGCGCCTTGAGATATTTTGCTGAGGCATGTCCGAATCTTACATGCCAGAGTATGGCTCTGTTATTTCTTTCAAACGTTCTGTACTTCTCTGTAAACGGGCTTTGAGCTTCTGGAATCTCACTAATCATAAGGTCATCACGATTATTGATTTTTCTATCTTTAACAGTTTTCTTAAACTCACTTTGATGAGAGCTGTGTGGACTAGCTCTTTTCGAATAATTATTTGAGATTTCAGGGCAGCTCCTATCATTAGTGCTGACTTGCTGAACCTTCTCAGTCTTTGCTTTCGGAAGATTTTCTACCATTAAACAGTCTATAATTTCTTTACACTTTTCATTGTTACTTGTGCTCTGGCCATCTTGCAGTAGCTCTACTATCCAGTAAGGACTCTTGTAGACACCAGAAATTATAGTCTCATTAGAACGCGGATCAAATATATCTAGCTTTGTGTTATCAAGGTATATACTCATGCTCCTTTCAGCAAAACGGCGAAGCGACAGTAAGTTTCCAGCGAGCCCCTTAGTGCATACAACTCTATCTAGGACTATCTTGTTTTGGTTATTTTTACCCGAAACGCACCCTTCTCCCTCCGCTCTCAAGTCTGTGGAGGAATCTTTGTTCGCGCATTTTATCAATTTATTTTTACAGTCATTAAAATTTTTGAAATAGAGTTCAGAATTAGCAAAGTGTTCTGTAGCGCCTGAATCTGCTACGAACTCAATTTTCTTGCAACCGTTATCTCGTGTTTTCTCCGTGTTCGTAGAGAGCAAAGTTTCGGAGTTAACAGCAAACAATCCACTGCATGCATTAGACCAAGGTATTTCTACATTATTTTTACCTTCTTTGCCTTGTTTCTTGTTATTGACCTTGGCTTTCTTGTTGTTATAATTTGTATACTGTTTTTTAGGTTTCCGTTTATAACTGTCTTTAAAATTATTCTCATTGTTACCACCAACAGTGTTGAGTTTAAAAGCCCAATCGTTACTTTTGTTAGAATTACCTCTGCACCTCCCTGTGTGCTCTCGCTGGTTCTGCACGAACCGTTTGCAGATGTAGCACCGCCTGAGGTTCTGCCCTTTTTTCGGGCAGTCCCTTGAATAGTGCCCATTATCATTGCACTCGTAGTATAGAGTGCTGGCAGTGGCCACGTTAGCAGCAGTTACGTTGGTGGCTGGTCAAGAGCCTGCCCCACCTCGGCTTGGCCTAGCACCGGTCCCACCTCGACTCGGTCTAGCGTTCGCCCCACCTCGGCTTACTTCAGCACCCGTTGTTAGTCGTGGAAGTGACCCTTCTGCCTCTTGTTTCAGGATATATTGTCTTAAGTACTTAAAAGCCATCCTTGCGTTCCAACAGCCTGTTAAAACTGGCTATTTTTACGTCTGGTACTCCATCGATAATCGCATGATAGAAACATCTTTTTTCTCATCTTCGGGGAAACTGTTAGTTTTACTAGTTAGTTCAAAATTTCTTACCAGTCCATCAAAAAATTCACAAAATTTAGTAGCACTTTGCTTTTTGTGGTCAAATCTTACGGAATGTATTTTGTTACGTACTTGATACGCGCTGATTTTTATGTCACCCCTTTTCATATCTTTAATTTTTTGTATCATTATTGATAGATCAGTAATGTGATATACTTTGTTTTGGTAATCTAGGGATAACCTACCTAGTATTACGTTTAGGACCTGTTCTTTATCTTCTTCCATTTTTATTTTCACATTTCTCTTCTATCTTGAGTAATATTTATAGTGGCTTCCAGTTTTGAATCAATTGTGGAAAGCAATTTCTTACTTTTTAGTTCTGACGGCAATTGTTTTAAGAATAATTCCAGTTTTGTTGCATTAGTGACGGAATAATTAAAACACCCTAGGCTATCTTTAGGCATAGCTCGTTCAAACATCAGCGAATTATCAATGGAGTCGGAGTTTAGGTTAATCAGTCGTTTACATAATTTAGGTCCTGGAGTGGATGTCAATTTATTTACCTCTTGTATTCGACTCCTGGCCAGTTCTTGCTCAAGAGCCTTAATCTTCCTTTGTTGAGTGTCTAGACGCTGCTCAAACTCGGCCCGGATTGTCTCTTGGGCCCTCCTATTTTCCTCCCTTTCCTTTTTCAAGGCCTTTTTATGTTGGGAGGCAACAGCCCCGAACCTTATCGACATTCAGGAGCTCTGCTGATACCTTTCCTGTTCTATCAATTTCTTGATCTCCTTGATGTCTTTCTTTGAGGCTTCTGAAATTTCGTTTCTTGAGTTTACAGGGTCTTTATATTGGATATTTTGACCGGTTCTTTTCATTAGTTCTTTCTTAAGTTCATGATTTGCATGCGCCATTTCTTTATGTAAGCTATCCAGCTCTTTCTTTAGGTTATCTTTCCTGTTTTGCAAGTCTTTAAATTGGCTATCAAACGAATTTAAATTTTTGCTTTTCAAATCTTTAACCTTGTCCTGAATTGAGGTATTGGTAAAATTTATCTTTCTATCTCTCAAATCTTTATTCTTATCCCTAGATGAGGTATTATTTAATTTTATTTTTCCATCTTTTAAATCTTTATTCTTATCTTTGGATGAGGTATGAATCAAATTTATTTTTCTATCTTTCAAGTCTTTATTCTTATCTTTAGATAAGGTATCAATCAAGTTTATTTTTCTATCTTTAGGGCCTTTCGTTTGGATGCGCTGTTTAGAAACGAGTCGAATTTGCCCAGCACACTTTTTTATCAAGTTAAACAGGTCTTACATATCTTGATTGTGATGTGCATCTCCTCCCATGTATGCAACAGTTTCATCATTTATGGAAAATATGGCCAGGTTGTTTTTACGAGTTATGACCACCTCGTCTAGTTCCCCTAGATCGTTTTCAATCTTTTTATATGCATCATTTATCATATTGATGGCATTTTGACCTAAAATTAACGCGGAATAAAAAGGCGAAAGTATTTTATATTTTGTTTGCGTGAGCGTTAGGCTATTAGTTTTATTGTGGAAGTGACACGGAGATCGAGCGTGAGTAAATGCGAGGGAAAATGGCGCTAGCATCATGTGTGACGTGCATGGAGGAGAGAACTAAAATGGCCGATTAACAGCATTTACTACGACGCGCGCCACCAGCCGTAGCGTGAGAGGACGCGCACACTCAGTTCGGCCGAACGCAAGCCATAACCAAGGCGCGCATCCCCTCCTCGCCTCGAGGCGTCCCGCTTGGCAATGAGTGGCAGGTTTAGCGAGAAACGTGTCTTCCTTGTCACAATGCGAGCCCTTTCCTCACATAAACAAACACGTGCCGGCTCTCTCGAGTTCTTCGAATCTCCGAATAAGGAAAGCCTTCTAATAAATGGAACCTCAATCATGCAATCATAAGTAAGCTGTCTTGCTCCATCTTAAGGCAAGACACAAATCTTTTAAGGAAAACGGTGAACGAGCATGAGTTAACGACAACAATGCTTCACGTTAATACCGAGTCTTCAAAACAATATATTTTTTTAGTACTTACTGCTGCTCACTCTCTTCTTAATGTCGACCTTTCTTATTGCTCCACTCGACGCCTCAAGAGTTGGGCCATCGTCCGCATCTTGAGGTGATTCATCTGCTGCACCTCCATCCTGACTCTGCTCTGCCGCCTCCTGGGGCTGTCCCTCGTCCTTTTCGGAGGAATTTGGGGTGAAAGGACTGCCAAGCTCTTCCGTCTCACAGTGCTCGCCACCCGACACAGAGCTCCCGGTCGCTTCCGCCATTACGTTAACACGTAAAAAAAACAAAAGGAAAGCACACAGGGAACGCGCGATGAGCTCAAGCACGGAGCGGAAAGAAAAAGGAAGAGAGAAAAACAAGACGCGATCGAACAAATTCCACACCCACACTACGATTTAGGGCCCATAACCTGTTAGCAGTATGGGTTTTGAGCAGGTGACTTGGCGAATAAAAGTACAACACTCGAAATTTAGAATTAAACTCAGACACGTTTATTTACACAATCTTTAGACTGAACTATCTTAACACCTTACTATTTTAAGTATAGTAGCTAAACGAACAAAAAAGGTAGGATAAACTATAAAGAAAATGCGAAGTCAGAGAATGCGTGTGTGAACAGACTGGCTGACTGCGCGAGAGGGAACAAAACCGTAGTTTCTTGCCGCTGAAGTGCAGCGTTACGGCGTCTCGTCTTCTTGCTGTGTGCATGCGTAATAATTCAGTTACGAGCGCCAACAATACATCTAACATTAAAAAATAATGAGATTAAATACTAAACGACTTCACGTGCATCTTGATTAATGTCTAAATAAATTAATAAGCAGGTGGCCCAGCGCGCTTACAAGATAATAAATAAATAAATCACTAGCCACATTAACTAGCGCCCTGGGTAACGTGGCTATTAATTTATTTAGTTATTCATAAAGAAGCGAACTAAGTCACCTGGTTATTAATGTATTTAGTTACTAACAAAAAGGGCGTTTATTTACGTTGTTACTGATTAATTTATTTGTTAACTAAGAAGGCCGTTTGGTCATGAGGTTTGAGATTGATTTATTGACTAAGGAGTTCGCTGGGTCACGTGATTATCAGTTATTTATTTATTAATTAAGTAGTGCACTAGGTCACGTGGTTATTAGAATATTTTTGTATCAACTAAGAAGCACGCTGGGTCACGTGGTTAAGGATTTATTTATCAATTAACTAAGAAGCGCGCTGGGTCACGTGGTTTTAAGATTTCTTTATTGAATAATTTAGTAGCGTATTAGGTTACGTATTGACAGTTTTTTGCATTTTGCCCCTGTAACTGACTTAATTTACTCACCCTCCACATTGTGATGCTGGTGGTACTGTGACGGTCTCGTCATAGTTTTTCTGCTGCAGTCTCTCAAGGTGTCCAAGCATCATGAATCATGTATACCTATACGTACAGTCATAATCCAAGGCTTCATTACACTATCTATCCGTGTATCCAGGTGAACTACACTTTAATAATGAAATAATTTAATAAATTATTATATGAAAAAACACTTAACCTAAGTCCCAAGCTTTATAACACAGTGGCCCGTTGGAAGCCGTAGATTGTATGTTATTGAAATAAAATTTAAATGAGTCCTTAGCTTTTCTTATTGCATTAATTAATTATGAATTTACGGTCCCTAGGATCCAGCTTTCTTTTACTAAGTGTATCATGCACATAGTCTATGACTGAAAAACAGAAGCACTGCGCAATGGCAGCGTCAGTGTGTACGTAATAATTATGTAAATAATTGTTTTAAAAAAAAAATTCATTCATTTTATATTACATAAATATAATTATTAAGTGATTTTTACCATAAATTTCTTATTACCTCATCAATATAGTTGTATTTTATAAAGTTTCAACGCTAAAACTGACGTGCCGTTGCGTGGCGCTTCATCTCTTCAGTCATAGACTATGTGCGCGATACACTTAGTAAGACAACGCTGCTTGGGTTACTGGATCAAATAGCTTGGAATTTAAGTGACTGCATTTTTTTGCGGATTGGCCCATATAGTCGATTAGAACTCTGACGCTTGATTGCCGTCACTTTTTAGAGCGCTGCTCCGCAGTTTTTGTTCTAGCTTTTGATACTTATCGGTTTACAAATATGTAACTGGTACCTGCAGTACCACCAAAAGTAAACACGTTAGTTTGGATTCAAGGTTAGGTTAGGCAGGGTTCACCACGGGTATAAAAAATCGTTTTTTTTTTTAACAAATGTACGTAACAAATCAATTGCGATCTGATTTGGTATTGATTTGTATAAATATAGTCATAAAAATTTTTCAATTCACATTGATGTATTTTTTCTGTACACCACCACCTGAACACTTTTTATTCATTGTTTAAACAATTTTCGCGCGTCACCGATTTACAGCTCAATCTGTTTATTATTAAACGCACAATTGATTTATGAAAAAGTTGACACATTTTTTAATAATCGGATGTCAGCTTCGCAAAGCTAGAGTTACTTGGTTGATCTGAAAAGATCCGAATGAGGGAATCCTCTATGTGTAGCACTAGCGACGGAGTGTTGCACAGAACAGGGGCTGTAATCGTAGTGCATAAGATTTTTTATTGCATCTGCCTATGCTATAGGGCTGCTCGCAGATAAGAACATTTGGAAGCGTGCTACCAAGTTTGCGTGCATCTGGCACACATTGAGACATTTGATATAAGTCGATATTATAGCAATATATTAGTGAATCGTGGTACTATATTAGTATCTCACTACAATATCAACTAATATCAAATGACTCGATGTATACCAGATGCTCGCAAACGTGGTTGCACGCGTACAAACGCTCTTTTCTGGGAGCGTCCTAAGATAAACTCATGAGCTGAAAAAAGCGTACGCACTAATTACCTGCCTTGGACTGAATCTGCAATGACGCACCCTTGTGTCATGAGAAACGATGGAAGTGCTCTGAACAGGTCTTATTACAAATCCTACAGAAACTAGCCTACAACTCCGCTTCCTCGCCTTATGTAAAGCAGAGAAAGTGTCCCTGGGGGTAGTATCAAATAACTTTTAAGAAGGTTTTTTCGACTGATTTTCGGCTTCTGTGCACGTATATTTGACGAAAATTGGTCCGAAAATCAGTTTCAAAAGTTTTATGATACCGCCATGGCAAGTCATTAAATGATTTAATTCTCCGGAATTACAAGGTGAATCTCAGACCAGTTGGTACCTGCAGGAAATTTGGATGCATTAAAGGAACTGCATTTTTTTGTAGCAGCCAGTCAGTCTTCATCAGTTGAAAGATTCCGTTAAACCTCTGAAGGTCTCTCTGGGAAAATTCTGAGGTGCGTAAGCTTCTGTATGATTTTGTTAATCCCGAAAGTTTAGTAATTAAAAACTCCACCAAGATTTTCCGTGGAAATTCCATCAACGGCGGATCCAGACGACGCGGATGAACATCTTCAAAACTTCAGTGGACTTTCCGAGACATCACCTGGCACTTACGTGCCTTACCAGAAAATGGACCAGCACCGAGGACAATTCCGGGGATTGAGCTCGCTATCTACGCCTCGACAATCTATGCCCGATGACCACGGCCAGGTCATAACACTATTAGAGCTGTTAGCCTGTTATCTCACTCGTGGCACCCTTCTGGTGAAAGTAGCTTAAACATTAACCTGTCACAAAATTCAATCTCAAACTTTTCGTGTCAAAGTAAAAAAAAGGTTTTTTACATAAACATTGTTGATTATACAGGTAAAGAGAAATAATTATGAAGTCAATGAAAGAATTGAAAAAGGCGATTACCTCAGTTACGGTGTGATAGCCGATATAGGAAAGTATTCTTTATTAAAGGAAAATAGTTGGTTACTGTTCCAACTTTGCTCACCAGAAGGAAGCCACTGGTGGGTTAACACCTTGAATAGCGACATTCGCAATCGTAATAGCGTATGGGAAGGCTTCAAGCGAAGAAATAGCTTTCTCACACTTATGCTTACATTTTTTATTATTAATGATTTATAAATTCTGAAATATCCAAAAAAGGAGATTTTAGTTCTTAAATTTGAGATACCAATAGTATTTTTTAAATATTTTTACGATCATGACACATGTTTTCAACGTATTTTTTTCCGCAGAATGCGATTAACAAATTTGTTTGTATTAAAAATGTAATTGAGATTATAATATTACAAGATTTTTTTTAACCCAGTTAAGCTCAAAAAAGTAAAAAAGAATTCCTGCTTATTTGCAGTTAAAATATACGCCACTATAAATTTTTGTAGTTGATAATGCGGCTCAATAAAAAATAAAATAACAACGATACGTAACCTCGGTAAAAGGTATTGCTTATATTTTTGTTATTATTATTGTCATTATAATTACTTAAACAATTCATGCTTTTCAATTAAAAAAAACTTTATTATGTAAGACATTTTGCGTCTTACCTCAAAACCTATGTAAAAAATGGTGATGCATTCATAGGGGATTCGTGCACAAAGCACGCAGGAGACAGAGTCCCACTAGTATATATACGCGTGTGTCGGTGTGTGTGTACAGTAATATCTGATAATTACTATTAACGGACTTGACATAATTTTATCCGCTCAATGATTTGGATTACCTGTTATTAGTCCAATCTTAACTATGTGTAAATTATTATTATATTCAAAATAGTTCTGATTAGATAATTGTAATATTAATCATGATAATAATAATAATAATAATTATNTAGTAGTAGTAGTAGTAGTAGTAGTAGTAGTAGTAGTAGTAGTAGTAGTAGTAGTAGTAGTAGTAGTAGTAGTAGTAGTAGTAGTAGTAGTAGTAGTAGTAGTAGTAGTAGTAGTAGTAGTAGTAGTAGTAGTAGTAGTAGAAGTAGTAGTTTTTTTTCCTTTTTTTGTGTGGAGGGAAGGGAAATGCATTGAGGCACACCGCAGGAACAGCGGTAGTGTGGGACTTGGTAGATTTTTTTTATTAGACCACCCATACCCACTAAAACCCTTCCCATGCCGCGTTGCTTTAGTTCCACCCCAAAACCGCGTTAGCATTACTTCCGGATGAAGCCACCAGGGAGACTATCGCGCCTCACAGCATTAACAAGCAAGCTCGCCACCAATTGTTAGAGGTGCCCATGCTCTCGAGTCCTGAAAAGGACTCGGGATCCCTGAGAATCAGCACCTTGTCGAGCGCTTCATAGTAGGCTGCTAACTTAGCAAGCACCACTACAAGCTTGGTGCTTTCCCTTGCTGATAGGTACAAGTACTTAGCGCCCTATGATTCCACTGCTTGTTGTTCGTCGTTGAACAGAGAAAACACCGTGTTAGGCCTGAACACTCTTTCTTCCGGTGTTTGCAGCTTCCACTACGGAAGCAAAGCTTGGACCTACTTTCTTCTTTATAGTTGCCTGAGACATGTCCATATCCCAGGCATTGGTAACATCTTGTTACTTCGATTCTTCGTTGGATTTGGCAGCTTACGAAGCCGACTCTTAGCCTGCCTTCACTCTCTGCTTGTCTAGCAATTGCTTCGTCTACCGTTATCAACGCCAGCCTCTATCCTCTAATGTTTGGTTTTAAGAGAGATTCTTTAGGCTCTTAGCTATCTTGTCCAAAAGTCTTCACAAAAGACTCTTCAATCTCGTTTTTCTTGACAATAACATCCAGGTCTCGGACCTGTAGTATGACTTTTTCGTTCTTATTTTGACAGTTTCCTGTCCAGCTACCGACTTTTCAATTTGTTGTGAGAATGCAATCGCATCCTCTACACCCTTGGCTTTTATGAGTGTGTCTTCTTTCCTTGTGGTAACAATACTTTTAACTGCGGCATTGGCTTTGTTAGGGTCAAAGTTCGCCTTATTGTCTTCAGCACATTAGCAAAGGTCTGCTATTCATCCATCTTGATCAGTACTGTTGTCGTCAGGTCAACTCTCTTCTTTTGGTCTTTTTTGTCGTTCAGGAGAACCTCTTCTTGTTGTCCTCTGCCTGTTTTCTTTTTTTTTTTAGAAGACATGGCTTGTTTGCGTTTTTCAGGACTGTCTAATAAACTCCTGTTTCTTTTAACCTGTTCTATTTCCTTAAGGGCAGTGTTCAGCGTTCTTTTCTGAACATGCCTTTGGAAATTGTATCTTGTATGTTCTTTGTATTGCAGGGGTTTAAAACACTCTTTCTAACTTCTCTTTACATTTTGTTCCTTTAAATGGACGCTTGTTCTAGTCAACTCAGCTGTCTTTGTGCCCCCCCCCCCCCCCCACAATCCTTGCGGCCAGCAGCAGTCACCCGGGCTTTCATCGGATTGGAACTGCCGGCGGATTCCCTTAAAGAGATTACTGCCTGGGATACCAGTTTCACATTGACGTTCTTCGCATTGACGTTCACATTGACGTTCTCCGTTCGGACCTTGGCTGCTGGCTCGTCGAAGAGTGAGCATGTGTCTTTCTAAGCTCCGTATTATTGAGTATTTAAGGCTGTTTCTTGTTACTTTCTTTTTACCATTCTGGCGCCCAATAGCGCAGTTTTGATTGGCTTTCTTGTGGTTTGTGAATTGGGGACTGACAGTGCAGTGCTTCCTCTTTTTTCTAACTTTTCTGATTTTGTTGTTTGCTGTGTTAGTGACACTTGGTTCTAATTTAGGGATAGTTTCTATCGTTGCGGCAGTAGGAGCGATCGGAGCGCTCCAAAATTGCCGATGATGGAGAACACTGAAGAATCAATCGGCGATAAGGCAAGGAAGAGACATGGGTGAACGGTTCGGACGATGATGACGAGCCGTTTCCTCTTTTATCAGCTAGTGAGGTAAACAGGCTGATCGAACGTGCCAGCAGAGACCGTGATACTCTGCTAGAGCGTCTGGGTAACGAAAAGGAAACCAACGTGAAGAAAACTATCCGTGCCCTTGTAAGCTCTTTTAGTGACGCGTTGACAAAGATTGCAGGTGCTTATATGTGTAAATTAAACGAGGATCGACTGCTTGACACTTGTAACAGTGTTAGGGATGCTTTTCAACGTATAGAAAAAGCGGCTGGAACTTTGGCAGGTTCTTTTCAGCTCTACGTGGATGTCCCGTCTTTTGCTGAAGTTGCATCGCGCAATTTGGGCCCTACTAGGATTTAGCTGGGCACGGGAAAGGCTTTTGCTATTAAACAAGCAAAGCGATTGACGGTTGGCCTCGTTGAGGATCTTCGTTCAGATTTTCCGTCTTCGAAGACTACCAGGGAGACCATTTTTTAGACCATTGACCCTAGAAGCATAAAAATGGATGTGCAGCGAGTCTACTTTGGTCCTTATAGCTCTGTTATTATAGAAAGTGAAACGATGGGCGCCTCAAAACTAGCAAATTGTGACGCTCTTATGTCAGCAGGACTGGAAGTCAAGCCTGATCAAAAATTAAACCCCCGAATAATAGTGCACGACATACCAAAGGATCTTGATAAGGAGGAAATCATTAACCCAATTGATTTAAATCTGTGTGGATTTACATCTAAGGATATAAGTCTACTTATATCCAGTCCGTGAAAGTAAAAACTCGAGATCGTGCGTAATTAAAGTAAGTCCGGGAATCAGGGCATTGCTGCGACATCACTCGAGGATCAGCATTGGCTGGCTGGCGTGTCGGTTCGAGGACCATGTCTCTATCGTGTAATGCTTCAAATGCTGTCAGTTCGGTCACATTGCAAAGAATCGTAGTAACACTCCTCGCTGTGGA
Organism: Copidosoma floridanum; assembly: GCF_000648655.2. The sequence continues at coordinate 1,925,460 of NW_019379927.1, forward strand.
CACTGTGCTGGACAGCACGATGCCAAAGATTGCACTAAGATCAGCGGGGCTGCATGCTGTGTGAACTGCCTTGCTAGCAAGCTGTCTGTCACCTTACACTCGGCCAGGGACAGAGGAAAGTGCCCACTATTGTGGAAGAGGATTGAGCGTATTGTGTCTCTAATAGATTATGGGCAATAAAGCAACATCCGAGCTTCGGATAGGCCATATCAACGCACAATCACTAGAACCGCATGTCCTTGACGTACATAACATTCTATTAACTTAAAAATTACATTTGCTTGCAGTCACCGAATCATGGCTTAAACCTATATGCCCCTCCTCGAGATACGAGCTGGATGACTACATATTACTGCGTAATGACCTTCCCGGAAGAAGAGGAGGAGGGGTGTCAATATTTGTCCGTAAAAATCTCAAGTCAAAATTCTTTGTAAATCTGTCCAGCAATATGATAATAGTATTCGTCCAGAATATTTATTTATTTTAGTACAAATTGACAAGCGTAAGTTAATTATAGGTGTGGTGTACTGCCTACCCAAGGCAGAATACTGGGCAGACGTAGAAAATGCCCTCCTTAACTGTAATGTTGCCTGCGACTCTCGGTTCTCATGGGAGATTTTAACATCGACTGGGCAAAATCATCCACTCCACGCCGTATTCTTAGTGAAATGATCACAACCTGTGGATTGCAGGTTTGGGATTATGGCCCGACACACCACGCTGGGGAATTGCCCTCAACTATTGATTATATTTGCGAAAGTAATTTGGAGCGAGTGATAGAATATAAGCAGGAGCTCTTTCCTGCTATATCTAAACACGACTTGCTGACTGCTGCTCTTCATTTCGGAATTTCTGGCCTGCAGCAACGCAGCATTGTCAGCCGCACTTATGCTGGCTTTGATGAGGAGGAATTTCACCGAGATGTGCAGCGTCTTGATTAGAGCGAACTACATCAGACGCAGAATCTGGATGAAAAGGTTGCCGTCTTTGAGTCAGCCATTCACGGACTTCTCGATAGACATGCTCCATACAGATCATTTAAGCCTAAACAGAAGGTGCACCCGTGGCTTAGCAGTGATTTAAAAAATTTGATTCGCTCTCGCAATAAAGCTTGGACGGTGTATAGACGGCATGGGCGGCGGATCGATCACCAGGTCTATAAGTCCCTTAGAAACCGAGTGAAAATAGCTATAAGAAACGCTATTTCTACATACAACTCGTTAAAATTAGCAAGCACAGCTTATTCAACTGAATTATGGAAGTGCATCAGGGAGATAGGTGATACATCCAAAACAAGAGAAGAGTTTCCACTGCCTGCTAGTTGTAATGATATCAATCAATACTTTGTGGGCTCGGGCCAGCCTTTCCGCTGCGTGACCGCACACCAACTATCCGCATACCACCAGAGGACCGATTTCATTTTTCGCATGTGGCGACGTGCGAAATATTAGATGCTCTACGATCGTCTAGATCAAATGCCAGGGGTACTGACGATCTGTCGGTAGGCGATCTAAGGAGATGTATGCCGGAGATACTGCCAGTGCTGTTGCACATATACGACTGCTCACTACAGTCCAGCATATTTCCAAGTAAATGGAAGAGTGCTATTATCCACCCGATACCGAAGCAGCGACAACCAACAAAGGTTGCACATCTGAGGCCTATCAGTATTTAAATGCTTCAGCAAAACTGCTCGAGACAGTCGCGTGTCGCCAAATAGGCGAGTATATTAGGCAGCGAAAACTAATGAATCCTTATCAATCTGGCTTTAGAAAGAACCACAGTACACATACGGCGCTTGTCAACATTGTGGACGATATATAAGAGGCAGCTGATAAGGAACAAATCACCCTACTTGCGGCGGTTGATTTCTCATAGGCTTTTGACCTGGTTAACATCGACCTGTCTGTCGAGAAGCTCAAAAGAAAGGGCTTTTCCGACTCAGCATGCGGATGGAATCGGTCGTATCTTACGGGGAGAAGTCAGGTTGTGCTTGATGGTGGGAGCATGCGCTCTTTCCCTCTGGTGCGACGCAGTGTTGTTCCGTAGGGAAGTGTACTGGGTCCACTGCTATTCGCCCTTTATATCGGTGATGCACCGTCGGTCATACAACACTGCAAGCATCACTGTTATGCTGATGATGGTACCATATACATACACGGCCGTCTCGAAGATGTGTGTCAGCTAGTGGCCAAGATGAATGAGGATCTTGAGAGGCTAGTCCAGTGGGCCATTGCATGTGGTCTAATAATTAATCCCCTTAAGACACAGGTGATCTGGTTTGATACCCGTGGTTTTATTGGTCGTCTCGAGATTAACAACATGCCTAAAATTACCATCAATGGACAGCCGCTCGAGTACTGCAGCGCAGTAAAGGTACTTGGTGTCATCATGGATAGCACACTCATGTGGGCGCCGCAGCTGATTGAAACAACGCGGAGGAGCTGTGCTGCCCTTTCCTGACTTCGAAAGTGTTGTGACTCGATACCTCGAGGCACGCGCTTAATGCTTATTAAGTCACTAATCTTCCCGTATTATGAGTACTGTGGGAGCCTGTTTTTTGGTATGTCTGCAGAACTGAAAATGAAGGCCCAGAGAAGTAAAAATGCAGCAGTCAGATATGCCACGGGCATTAAAAAGTTCAAGCATATAAGTCCGATGTACATCGAACTTGCCATTCTTAAGTACAGTCTTCGTTTGGATTACGCTGGTATTTGCTTACTGTGCTCCGTACTAAAACATGAGGAGCCACAGTATCTGGCTGACAAGTTCCACTATCGGAAAAGCATCATTGGAGGCTCTATGAGACGTTGTGCACTGGACCTGGAGATACCCTGGGCTAGGACAGATTTCTTTAAATGCTCTTTCCGTATTAAAGCTGTCACGCTTTGGAATAGTCTTCCGGTGGTTATTCGTTCTTTTTGTGGACGGCCTGGATTCAGGAAGCGGTTCTTGGACCATCTCCTTTGGATCCAGTGTAGTGAGCAAACAAGTTAACTGTGCTTGTGAAATTTCATGAAATTTGTACTTTATTTATTTATTTTTTTTGTTGTTGTGTTTTTATTTTTATTTCATTTTATCTTTCATTATTCTAATTAATTTTATTTTTGTATGTACTTTATATTTGACTGTACAGACTTTGTGTGAATATTAATTTACAATTTATATTGTTATAATTGTATAAACTGCCGACTGTGCAGGACTATGTAGGACTGTTGGAGTCCTTAGTCCAGAATAAATTCAAATTCAAATTCAAATTCAAATTCTTCATTTTTAATTCCTTTTGAGATCTCGTTGACCGGTGAAAGCCGACACTCCCCTTTTTTCCGAAAACAAGGGTCTGGAAAGAGTAAAAACCAGAGCAGTAGCCCACTCGGTTGCCGAAGATAGGCGCTACTTGCTCGGGCCGGCCGGGTGTCGCCACTCTCCCTCAGTCCCACCAGTGGAGACCGCCCTGTCGTTGTGTACATAGAGTCTTAAAGTAGTGTATGTGTGTAGTGTATGTATATGTTGGTACACTACAGTCGTCCCAGCGAGACATGCGCCAGGCATACAATTCCACGATCGGCGCAGACAACCCGTCAAAACAAACTGCTGTGTAAATTCTCTTGAAGGGCCGGCATGTAGCCTCCTCAGGAGTAGTAAGCCTATATTAGTCAGCCCACCACGTCTTTTTTGTTCATGAGGCGTGCACCATATAAGATGTGGTAACCCAGACTTACCTGAGCCTCATCGTCTAGCCTCACCCGCTGCCAGGCCCCCTGCGCCAGCCAAGGAAAAACCCCGCAGCACGCAAACCGAAACGACTATTGAGTGTATCTGTTTATTTAGTAAGAGTGTGATACATGTATCTGAGAAGAATGTTATAACTGCTGCTTACTTCTATACCCGACGGGGTAAAAAATGGTTAAGACCTGTCAAGATTACCACCATACTAAGACAACAGGCTGATTCTTAGTAGCTTAGACGGGTGGTCTGTCCCTGCTGGCCCTCCAAGTCAGCTAGTTTTTATTCGAGGCTCCAGACAGCTCCCTTTGAGCTCTAGTCCTGACACGCATACACCACTCATACTCTCATTCATTCCATAAAGTTTCCCCCTTTTTTTTTCTTTTGTTTTCGGGGAAATCCAGTCCTTCACACATTCAGATAAATGATTACCTATTTCTTTAGAGCCTACCCCATCCCAAGCCAGGCACCCCCACCAACGATAAAGTCTTACCGCCCCTAGAGGGCGGGCTTTTTTTGTTGAGGAAGGGGAATGCATTGTGGCATACCGCAGGGACAGAGGTAGTGTGGGACTCGTGGTATTTTTTTTATTAGACCACCCATACCCACTAAACCCCCCCCCAACATGCCGCGTGGCTTTAGTTCCACCCCATAACCGCATTAGCATTACTTCAGGGTGGAGCCACCAGGGAGACCATCGCGTCTCACAGCATTAACGAGCTGACTCGCTACCATTTGCTAGAGGTGCCAGTCCTCTCGAGTCCTAAAAAGGACTCGGGCTCCCTGTAGATTGGCACCTATTCTCTAGCGCTACGACATTTGTTGCTTCCCCATGCTGCCGCCTAAAGAGCAGCCTCGGTGTCCAGCGCGGCGGCTTTCTCCTCTTCCTTCTTGCAATGGACCACTGACCCGATGTAACTGTCCACCGCCCTCTATCTCTCTTCAGTGCGAAGCATCTCAGAGATGATGTTTTCAGGAGTGGGTGTCACGCCGAGCTTGTCCACCAGTTGCTGGTCCTCACGGTGCCATCTCTCACACACGAAAAACGTGTGTTTGACGGTATCAACCACCGCAGGGCAGTAAGTACATCTGGGGAATGCTTTCACCGCCACGCGATGGAGGTAGGCATCGAAATGACCATGCCCAGAGAGGAACTAAGTGAGGTAATAATTCACCCCTCCGTGCCCTCTCTCCACCCATGATCGCAGGTTTGGGATCAGCCGGTGCGTCCATCTACCCACACTAGCCTGATCCCACTCCTGTTGCCACGTCGTCAACGTTTTCGCCCGCCTATCGCCATCACTTTCGTCACCGGAGCCCAGGAATTTCCTTCGCCGCTCCAGTGCAAGCAACACGACGGGGATCGTTCGTGCTATCACCATAAGAGCAGCAGAGGAAACCGTGCGGTAGGTGGAAGCGATCCTTAGAGATCCGATGCGCTGCACTGAAATGATGCGCTCTCGGACGTCCCGTCTCGCAACCGCATCCGCCCACACCTCCCCGCCGCACAGCAGGATTGAATTGGAGACCGATGCAAGAAGCAGTCTTTTTACTTCCCGCAGGCTCCCAACGTTTTGCGTTAACCGTGAAAGCGCCCCAAAAACCCTAGCAGCTTTGTCGGCTGCTCTTCTGATGTGCTCCCAGAAGGTGAGCCGTGAGTCGACCCACATCCCCAGGTAGCGCACAACCAGGCTTGCGCAGATTGCCTTACCCGCAATGTTTAGGCGAAAGTCCTCCCCGAACCACCTTTGCCTGGTAAGGACGACCATATCCGTCTTGTCAATTGCAAGTACGAAACCGTGATCTCGCAGCCACTCCGATACTATCGCGACCGCCCACCGAATCTTGCGCTTGGCCTCCTTTCGGGATTTCGCTGTGACGTGCAGTGCTATGTCATCGGCAAAACCCGTCAGCTTGACCCCTGGAGGCATTTCAAGGCGCAAAAGTTTATCGTAGACCAGGTTCCATAAGTCAGGGCCAAGGGCGGAGCCCTGTGCGGCTACCGACGTCAGGCGCCTCTCTCTTGGTCCATCCTTCGTGTCGTACCGGAGTACACGATCCTGAAGATAGCTATCCAGTATCTTTCTTAGGTATTCTGGTAGATTCTGGTGCCTTAAAGCCCTCATTATGTCGGACCATTTGGCCCAGTTGAAAGCATTTCTAACGTCGAGAGTCACCAGGACACAGGCGCTTCTCGTCTTATGTGAGGGTTTCCATGCCTCCCTCACCGACTCAAGGACCTCAGCCACATCCATGACCGTCGAACGTCCCCCTTGAAACCCGTACTGATTGTCGGAGAGACTGACTTCACCTCTTAGACGAGTTCGTGTCTACCTCTTGAACATTTTTCTGGCATTATCCAGCATGCATAAAGGTCAGAGCGACGACGGGACCAAGGGGGGCGGTTTGCCCTTGTCCAGAAGGACAAGCCTTTGGATCTTCCACCGCTCGCTGAATAGTCCGTTGCGCAAAGACGCATTTAACATGTCCAGCAACACGTGTAGTTTTTCCGTGGCTATGACCTTGAGGACTTCGGACGACACCCCGTCGGACCCGGGGCCTTGCGGCCCGGCGGCGTCGTCTTCGACGCCACCGACCTCAATTCATCGAGGGTAAAGAGAGGCACCTCGCACACACTAATGTTCTCCCGCCTCCTCTCGGGACGCTCCGGAAAGAGACAAGAGACCACCCTCTCCAAGAAGGAAGGCTCCATCGACATCACTGGGTCCGAGCCGCGCAGTCTTTTTAGCGCGATTCGGTAGCCCAGGCCCCACGTATCTTTATCTACATCAGCATCGGTTCTTGCTCACCTTGATCTCCCGCACCACGATACTTTTTGCTTCCATGTACACGGCAACAGCCACCTCCACGTCTTCGCGATTTCTGTGTCGTTGTGCAAGACGGCGTAGGCGCTGTGCCTCTCCGCGCAGGTTGACAATTTCTTCGGTCCACCAGTAGCACGAGCGCCGGCCCTGCCTGGCGGTTCTTTTGGGCATGCACGTGTCACACCACTTCTTGACACGTCTCATGGTGCCTCCTACAAGAGCCTCCACTTCCGCCGAATTGGTGATCTTGGATAAATCGGTGGGAAGGGGTATGCTTGTCATGGCTTTCCGTAACAAATTTCGATTAAGCTTCGCCACGTTCCACCCGACTGCACGTCCTCGAGGTACTCCTCGCAAGTTTGCACCATGTTCCTCATTAATTATGAAGCTGACATATTGGTGATAACTAGCCGTATAGTCCTCCAGAACCTGCCAGTCAGACACCCGTGCCGCCATTTGTGACGACGCTAGTGTAAGGTCGATGATCGTACCCCGGTTTCCGGTTCGCCTGAACGTTGCTGAACTTCCAGAGCTCATGATGATGAGATCTAGCCTAGCAGCCATCTCTAGCACCGCCCGCTCCCTGGAGTCGGTTCTCGGTTCCCCCAAGTGATGGCCTTGGAGTTGGAGTCACCGGCCAAGACTATGCTGCCATTTTCCCCGCACACACGAATAGCATCCTCGAGCTCGGTAAGCCGTCCTCTAAAGACGCTGATCGATATGTTAGGGGAAATGTAGCAGCTCACATAGAATACTCTCCCACTTCTGATCCACATGAAACCGTCCCCGCTTCCGGAATCGGATACGCGGAACTTGTTGCTGCGAATCAGGATGGCCGCGCATCCAGTCCTGTCGCAGTACCAGCCCCGACCCCGTAACGTGCGGGACGGCTCATTTATGAAGAGCAAGTCCACACCCCGGGCGCGGGAGAATTGGTCCAGCAGATCATGCGCAAGCATGGTCCTATCAAGGTTTACTTGCAGGATCACCGCCATTTTCGCTGAGCTCCTCCTGCAAACGCCCGCAGCGCTTGATACCCGGCATACCCAGCGACGTGTCTGGTGTCCAGTTTCGGGACGACGCATTCACACAGGTAACAGCTCACTTCATTTTTGGAGCAGTTACGTGCTACGTCGCCCCTTTCACCACACCTCTAGCATGCCCCGATTCTGTCAGGCCTATCACACTGCCTAGCAATATGGCCAAAACCCATGCACTTGAAGCAGCGCTCAGCATTGTACTTAGACCGCATGCTGCAATTCACCCCGCCCAGCCTTATATGATGCATCTTATTGAGGATCGTAGCCACCGTCGCAGGTGCCTCAACGTAGGCTACCCGATTTCCTCTGACAGTGCCAGACGACAGCCCCACTGCCAAGTCAGGAGCCTTTTCTCCCTCAAAACAGCTTCTAAGTGCAGCCTGCAATCTCTGGTTCCTCCACTTCATCAAGCCGATCCTGGTAACGCTTAAGGGCGCCTACAGCCGTCACTGCCAGCCCGACGAGGTCCTTTATGGTCCTCGCCGTGTTGGGGTGCTTAGCCATAAACGCCTTGAGGTCAATCATCGCCCTCGGAAGTACCTTAAATGCGATGTCAGCGCTTTTCCGAAACTTGACCTCCGGGTCCAGTTTAGATCCTCCACCAAGCCCAAGATCGTGTGGCTCAGAGTCAGCCATTTCTCGTCCCAGTTCCGCCATGATTCTCCTTACTATGGGAGTAACGTCTTTGTGGTCCCCCCCAGAATCCGTGGAGCCTGCGGCAGCCACCAGATCGGAACTGCCGGCGGATTTCCTCAGAGAGGTTACCGCCTGGGGTAGTTGTTTTTCATTGACGCTCTTCATTTTGACAACTTGTTTGAGTGGCGTACTGACCCGCAAAGGCCAGCACTACCCTTTTTTCTAGTAAAGAATAGTGAAAATGGTTAAAAACCAGGCAGCAGCTTACTCTATTACCAGAGAAGCATGCTACATGCTTGGGCCGGCCGGGAGTCGCCACTCTCCCTCAGTCCCACCCACGAAGACTGCCCTGGCGTTGAGTAACAAGTCTAAGAATGGTATTCGTGTGTAATGTATGAATATGTTGATACACTACAGTCATTCCAGCGAGACGAGTGGTAGGTATACAGTCCCACGTCTGGCGCAGAAAACCCGACAAAACGAGCTGGCGTAAGGCACTAAAGTGCCGCCGTATAGCCTTCTCAGTGGTAGTAAGCCTAGATTAGTCAGCCCACCACGTCTTTTTTGTTTATGAGGCGTGCAGCTATCTCAGATGCGGTTACCCAGACTTACCTGGGCCTCATCGTCTGGCCTCACCCGCTGCCAGGTTCCCCACGCCAGCCAAGGAAAAACCCCGCCGCACGCAAACCGGAACGACTGTTTAGTGAGAGTGTGATGCATGTATCTGAGAAGAATGTTATAACTGGTGCTTACTTCTATACACGACAGGGTGGAGATTGGTAAAGACCTGTCAAGGTTACCACCACACCAATACCTAGAGGGCGGGTAGTGGTAGTCGTAGTGTTAGTGGTAGTGGTAGTGGTGGTGGTAGTTATCGATCACCGCAGACTAATTTTTTTCAGGAGTTGATAATAATTATCAAAGTGAATCTACGGATGTTGAAAAAAAAAAAATAAATAAATAAAATAAAAAAATAGAAACTGTCGAGCATTGTTGAACTCAGGTATCGTTAGATAAATTGAATGAGGCTTTGAAAAAACATTTCAGTTTTTAAAGATTGCATTGGCTTGCAACGGGGGCTTGCTGTTAGTCTAAATCAAAAGTTCTATAAAGGTTGTGGGTTTTGTATGATTATGATCAATCCTATGTAATTGTCGATGTGCAAATTGACAACAAAAGACTGTAATTTTAATACGTATTTTAATACGTATTAATACGGATTGTAGTTAGCTACAATCACTGGCCATCAAGAATGTAGTCTGTTAAGACGATAAAATATGTTATGGAAATCTGATTGTATATGTAATGGCACATTCTTTAGTGAAATAATGTTGTTTAAATGACTTGGGATAATGGATAATAGCTGTGCCGCACATAGCTCAAATCGTGATATACTCAACACTTTGATAGAATCTACCTTGGTCTTTGCCAATAAATTAGTATTTCACCAAATATAATGACAGGGGCTTCCAATCCCAGAAGGTCAAAAAACTCAGACAATCGAGCTGACCAAGTGTGTTTTGTCCAAATTTTAAAAGATCATTTACTGGCAACTCAAATTGAAAATCGTTAGTCTGAAATCATAATTCAGTCTTAACATTGAGGAAATTTATTTCTGAAAATTGAGATACTTCTCTTTACAAACTTGAAATTCTCAAGGTAAATTCGATAATATTTAAGCAAACTTTAACGATCCATTTTGTAAGGAAAAAAGCCACCGAGACAGCACAATTCTAGTAATTTCTTACATTTACTTCTGGGTTCTTATACTGTAAGCTTACTTGACAAACCATTATCAAAGTAAATCTCATAAAGACTTACCTAAGTAGCTAAACAATGAGTGGTACAATAATCACATGCAAGTTGTTGAAGTACGTGATTGGCAGTCTTGCTTGAGCGTACGTACCGAACGCACGCTTTCTACGCATGCCCGTTATGCATTGCTCTTACTCAGACTTGAGTTCTCTCCTTACGACCAAAGAATGTCAAGTTTTGAGGGAAACAGAACAGCAGCATGCTATACAGGGACTTTGCAGTACTCAACTGAAAAGCGAACAACATCACACACAAAACAACTGAACTCATACACATACTTCAGAACTAGAAACATTGACATTGCATTCATCACTGAAACTCACCTAGACAACACAAAGATACTCTACATACCAAACTACACGGTACACAGACAAGATAGACACGAACAATCCCATGGTGGAATGGCTATCCTTGTTTGCAAGGGCATCTACCATCGAGTCATAAGTACGGACGCTACCAACCGTGAAACAGTTGGAATCGAAGTACACACCACTTTATCCGCTTCTATTAATATCATCTCCCTCTAATCTCCTCGAGAGAAGGATCCTAACCTCCAATGCATAACCTCACCGTTTGACTTCAACATCCCTACGATCGTTGCTGGCGACTTAAACGCCAAGCATAAATCGTGGGATTGCAAACAAAAAAATCCTAAAAGTCCCTTTCTTCTGAAGCACTTGCGTAACCTCAATATCAACATTAAGGTTCCGAGTGAATCGACTCACTATCCTAGCTCTCTAGACCAAGACCCGGACATTTTAGACATATTCCTGACGAAAAACTTAACCATCCCTACCGAACCATGAACCTCCCCAGACCTTCCTTGCAACCATAACCCAGTCTACCTAGACATCCCTAAGTCCTTCCTCACCATACCCGTTACCACCAGCTATATAGACTAGGTCTACCTTGAATATATTCTCGAGTCTTCCCATTCAAATGTCGCCCTATCAGGTCCCAAACGGAACTCGACATTGCAGTTGACGAATATAGAGACAAACTTAAGAGGTGCATACAAGATGCCACCACAACAACAACTTTCCTGCGACTTTATTTGTCTCATCCTTACAGAGAAAAAAAGAGTTCAGAAACTCTGGCAAAAACGGAGAACAATTGAACTAAAAGAACACCTTTACTCCCATAAGGGCGGTCAAATGCTAAGTTTTCGAATTCCGAAACAAGGAATTTAACAAATTCATATCACAGGCAGAGTCCCATTCAAAAAATGCTTGGAAGGTCGTTAATAAACTTCGCAACAAACGGCCTCCCCCTCCCCCCTTTAACACAGGCACAAACTCTACTCGTTCGATTTTGACAAAGCAGAGATCTTTTCAGATTCGTTGCAAAATCAATGCTCCCTCAACCTTAGCGCTTAAAAACTAGCGCGGAAACCTGTAAAAATTAACCACACGGTGCAGCAGCAGATTCTCGATAATCCGGAATTTGAACACTGCTCACCCTTCGAAATCAGAGGTATCATTTTCTCCCTAAAAACCCAGAAAGCCCCCAGAGACGGTATTTCCAACAGCGTCTTGAAAATTCTCCCTTAAGAATTCATCATGGTGATTTGTAACATCACCAACGCCGTGATGCGCCTTTGTTATTTTCCATGTGCGTGGAATAAGGCTACGGTCATCTGTCTTCTGAGACGGGAAACCCCCTCAGCAATTCCTTGAGCCACAGACCCGTTAGCTTACTTTTCTCGCTTAGTAAAATCACCGAAAGTGTCATCCTTACCCGCCTAAACAAGTATACCATGGAAAACAACATCCTTTCAGACGTGCAGCACGGTTTTGGAGCCAGACATTTGGCTGTACACCAGCTTCTGAGAGTCACGGAAGACCTCTCCGATAGCCTCGTTCACAGAAACCTCACCGAGATAGCTTTCCTAGATGTATAGCAGGTCTTATACAGAGTTTGGCACGAGGGCCTCCTGTACAAGCTTATTCAAATCTTTATGGCCTAAACCTTATGCAACACTTACACTACTTACAAGTACGCTTCCAAATACATAACACACAGTGGACCCACACATCTACTCACACATGCAATAACACCAAATTTAATCTTCTCTAACTCTATTCTGGTGCAAGCCAAGATTCGAGCTTCGCCTAGATGCGTAAGTGCCCCCTCTTCTCATCCCTTTAGGAGCTAGCCGGCCTCCGAAATTTTTCGTTATTTTCCTTCTTCTTTCTTTTCTTATACCCTTTTGTCTTTTAGGGGAGTGGTCCTCACGGATCTGTCCCATGCGGGGAGGTTAATTTTTAGTCGGTAGGCATACTGGGTGAATCCGATACTACCACCTGATTAGCTGGGGTGTCCACGAAGATTTTCTCCTCCTCTCTCCATCAATCAAAAAAAAAAAAGTCCGCGATTGGCAAGATAGGGTGGACTCGTCAACCCATGAGTGACTGTGATCTAAGTGTAAGTTTCAACTGGTGTAGACTGTTAAGAACGCCATAATGTGACTTGGTAACTTTAATCTTAAGGAGACACTGGGACTTACCTGAACGTTTTTCAATATTAATCGTGAATATAAACCGATAGAAACAACACTTCATTACAATATCAAACAGATTGGATGAAAAATTTTTACCAGAAAACAATTGTTGAGTGTACAACTTAATAATAATTAAATCCGAATTTTGGCAGTGTATTGTAAAAAAATAGCGATAATTTTCAGTTTACAAGTGTACTACTAAACCAATTTAGTACCAACGTGGCTAGTTTTATCAGGCTTTTAATTGCTCATCTTTTTTGTATTTAATTTTTTTATATCTTTAATACTTTCGTTTTAGTGGAAAAAAATAATCAATTTCAAATACTTCAATTTGCCTATCTGAATTTCTTATATAGCCAACAGAAATATCTGAAAATATCAACGGGGATAATTTTAATTATATTACACTATTGATAAATTAACATCCGATGGCTAGATCACAACTTCTTATTCGAGCTCGCATTGGGTGAATAGGTAGGACAAGTTGTAACCTTAGTCTACCTGACTTGTGCCCTGGATTTTTTTTTTAGAAAAAAATGAACCCAGGGATTGGTAAATAGTCTAAAGTCACTTGCAAAAGATTTGGTTGCTTGTTCAACCAGGTATTATTACTAGATCGCAAGCAGAGAGAGAAGATGAAAGATTTTATCTGGTGTTATTACTCGATGGGATTCCCCTTAAGTATACGTATTAATATGTTTATAATATTTGATATTGCTACTAAAATTTACTCGACTGAATATCTAAGAAAAATTTAAAAAAAAGGGCTTATGACAAAATCAGATATAGTAGTCGGTTTAGTTTGATTTATCAGATAAATAAAAAAAAACTGATATCAATTTTACTGCCTTTTATTTTGTCGAGAGTGAGAATGTATATGAGGTGATGTCAAGAATGTAGTTATGAAATGCGGGTAACCAATTTTTTTTCTGGTGGCTTGTCGCCTGTGATCTGGTTAAAGTTGAGAAAAATTATACTGAAATTTCAATGAAAATGCCAGTAACAGATAGGTTGTAAAAGTTAGTGAATTCAATGTGTAATAAAGTGGTTGGTGGTACACAGTTGTTTAGATTTTGATTAGCCTTTCTGCTACACTGAGATGCGGATAGAAGGACTGATACACGGTAGTAATATCTTGCAAGAGACTAATTTAATACGAAGTTATGAGTGGCTTATATCTAAGTTATGATACGTAGCCTACGTTTTCGGCCACACGGTAGAGGTACTCGTTCAAAGTAATTTTCTTACGGATAGTTCTGACTTTTATCTAAGACTACGCGTGTTAAAGCTTTGAAAAGATGAAAAAAATTATAATACAAAATAGTAGGTGCGCTATTCGAAAAAATATAGCTTAGGTGCATAAACAACTGCCAACGACGGGACGATGTTAGTATAAACGTTAATGAGAGCTGTTCTGGAGAAATGACGGACCACCAGTGCTAGTGGCGCTGCACGACTACTTACAGTCATAGGGTGACAACGTATCGTAATAATAGTAACTTTATATTTCAAATCTATGGTTAGTTTGTTAGAATTAGTTGAACAAAAGAAAATCAAAAGTGACACACGTGCAAATTATAATTAAAAACCTACAACTCTAGATAAGTTGAACATGCTAGTTTGGAAAAAAACTACAATTTTTTTATTAACTCTGGTGCACGGAATCAGCGACTCATTAAGTCGCTTCAGCCGCGCATTCAAGTCTTGAGATAAAAAAAACCATTGGTAAAAACTTACCATGTCACAATCTGATAATGTACTAGGAAAAACTAAAAGTAGTGTATCTCTCGTACATAGTGAGAGCTGGAGAGTGGCGTATTCTAGATGGATAGAAACGGATGGCAAAGTAAAGAAGAAAAGAGTGAGAAAGAATTTGAAAGAAGAAAAAAATTGATTGTGTCTGAAAGAAAAATAACAACAAGTTAGTAGATTTACACAAGATATGTTAAGCAGAGCAACTCAACACAACACATAACTTATCATTTATAAGAATCTCATGATAAGGTGAATAATTGTTAACGATTTCCTTGCGGAAATCAATTTCTCTCATATGACTCAATCTTTAATACTAAGTATTACTGTTAAAGAATTTGTGATAAAATATATGTTAAAATTATGAAGTAAATATAAAATTACGAAAGCCCTGTATTGAAAATTCATACTTTTATGCTCTTTCCTTAAAATATAGCATTGTTTTCTGACTTCAAATGTAAATTAGTATTAATATTTAATAAGTTCGAACAAACATAATGTCTCTTGCTAATTGAATTTTTATTGTAACCCAATGCTTTGATAAATTAATATGTTTGTGTAAAGATATTAAATAATCAATCATTATAAAAAATGCATATTTCTAACTGCCCAAGAAGCTACAAAGGTTTTATTTTCAACAAAAAATTTTAACTGAAACCTAATAAACACAATTTTCCTGTTGTAAATATATATGTTTCCATGAGACTGGTTGAACTTATAACTGTATTAATCTTTTGACTCATGTATGTCATATATTAGTGATTAAAGAGGTTTTTTTTACAAAATGCAAAAAAAATAGAATAGTTTAAATAACTTTTTATGGTTAAAAAATTATTTCTACTTGCTCCTAATGTTGACATGGTTTTTTTCTAGATTGGTGTAATTGATACGTTAGTTGATAGTAATTTAACTATGACTCAATCTTGAATTTTAAATCGTGCACAAACTGTGTCTCTCTTTTTAACAATGAACAATTTCTTACATGTATTCATGCTTGCTTGTATTTTTACGATAATACGTTTTGAGCGTCATACCTCATCTCAAATTTACTACACAAGGTTAACAGTTTGATAAATGGTTCTAAAAATTGTTATTTTGACTTGCATCTTATAATAAAATAGTTTATTTCAGACCTGTGTAATTTGAACTCTATAAAATTATGTGTAACTGTAACTTTATGTTAATTTGAAATATTTTAAGGCTTTCGGTTATACACTTATCTAAACTTCTCACAAGACATTTTTTTTTAAATTAATTCCTTATTAAACTCGTGTACTTGTTGTTCTTTCAAAAGTAGAATTCAATATACGAACATAATTAATATATCATTATTATCTGAGCTCCTATGACATGAAAAAACTTATGATTGAGTGAGTAAGTATTGGCAATGAGTAATTCAACTGTTTTGCAAAGTTAGTTGATAAAAGAATTAATTATTAAATGAAAAACCATCGGCAATACGTGACTTAACTGTTGAGCAACATTTTTTTATAAAACATGTAGTAACTGCGAGAGCAAGCATCAATGACTAATAAATTACTATTCCTCAGTATGGTTTGATAAAAAAATTAATACGTAAACGTACTGCATCACTGAATTGTAGTTAAAAAATTTTTAATTATCTTAGTAAACATCAGAAAAAAGTGAACCATCAGTTTTTCAGCATTAAATGTGATAAAAATTTTAGTTAAGTATTTAGTGCTACGCATGCTTAGTAATTTTTATTTCAACACGTTTAAAATAAAAGATTTATTATTAGTATTACTTGATTGCAAAAAAATTATTATCTACCTCAGGGCATTTTTCATAACATTTGAACTTTACGGTCTCTTAAGCGTAAAAATAGCCCTAGTGGCGATGGTACTTTTGTGACGAAAACTATAATTTTTATTTAAACGTAGTAAAAACATGACAGTTGGATTACTCATCGCCAATGCTTGCTTGACCATAACAATTTTCATTAAGCTATACTGCAAAATAGTAAATTAATTATTGCCCCTGCTCGGTTGCCAATTAACGATTCATTTTTATCAAAAAAATACTAAACAATAGTTTGCTACATATCTCTGATTACTTGTCGTATAAATTGACTGTCTTTTTCTCTACTGTGCATGTTTCCCTTAAGATCATTCTTAATACAGAAAAAGAATGTTCCATCATATTTCAATACATTTTGTATCTAATATCGTTTAAATTTACAATCTTACCTTTATGATTAATTTTTATAGTTCTTCAAGACATTTAAAACTTGACTGACAAAAAACGTTAAAAGTTTGAATAAGTTGAATCATATTTTACAATTATTTATTAAATTAGTAATAAATTAACATAAAACGAATAGTTATAAAAAAGTATGCCACGAAGCCTATTTTAAAAAGTGTAAGAGACCCCAAAAAGTACCTTTGGCTACGTTACCTTAAGTCTAAAGTTTAGAGAATCATAGTTTTTCGGAAATAGCTATTTAAAAAAACGAATTCTTTAGCAAAAAAAATTTTCAGCAATTAAACATAAAGCTCAGTAACAAATAAGTAAAAAATTTTAGTACCTCTACATTTACTTGATGCTGCTCTGACAAGGAGATATGCTGAGTGTAGTGTTAGTTTCACATCCTTTGAGATGACGTTAGTCGATAGACAGCTGGACGCAAGGCTCGCAACAAAATCGTCAATAGTGCTATTTTTCAGTAACAAACTATCGACAAATTAGGTACATATAAGTTAGATCCATGCTGCTCCTACAAAAAGATACGTCAAGAGTAGTGCTAGATTGGTGTCAAACTAGCGTTTAAGCGATTTACCATAAACTGGCTGAAGTGAAAAATTGTTTAATTTGGCAACTAGTTAGCGAATAATAAGCAAAAAATTATTAGGCTCATTAGGAATAAGAAATTTAATTTAGTAATGCTAGCTTGATATACCTCCTTTTTACCAACGATAGTAACCAAGGAATTGTTTTTTTGGTCAGAATCTCTATAGAATGTAACTAGTCGTTACTAAACAAAGAATATTTATAGAGGATATAATTCCTTTTGCACATTTTAAAAAAAATTTAGTAATAAAAGAAATTTTAAAGTGTTATTAAATTATTCTGATCCATCTCAAAGAATCAGCAACAATGAAAAAGGCGAGTGATAAATTTATTAGGATTCTCTAGTGGAAAAATTCTTACCAGCATTGTTGGTAAATCAACGAGCTACTTGAAAAAAAAAAAAAAAACCAGCGTGTGGGACTCGAAGTCCCCCGGTAAAAACGAAGTTCTCGCATGTATGTAAAAATCACGTGTATACTGTAAAATACAAGGTTCGTAAATACATATGAGTTTAATATGTGTTTTTTTTCGTGGGTTACGGCGGGATATATCTTTCCTATACATTTATCATGTATGAAAAGCTTGGGAATGCATCAGCCAGAAAGCATTAATTTTCATTTTTTCCACCGAATTATAATTCTCATAACTCGAAATCGACTAAGTATATCGTTTACCAAAATGAGTCCCCTGGTAGTACTTGTTCCTCTGCCAGCGAGTGTGCAAAAATATATGCACATTGCGCAATAATGTTTACGCATCAAAGCGAGGGTGCCAACATACATACATACATTCAGTCTCTTTGAACACTTTTTTGTGGTTCACTTGGTATGCATATACACGCGTATTCAATGCTTGCTCTTTCTATTTATTTTTTCAAATTTAGTATTCAAATCTGCCATCAATTTCCAGCTGGTAATGTGATCGTGGCGTCTGGGCTTACATAGATGTGAGAGTCGTGTGTATTCATATCGATCAAAAAAGTGCTCCTATTTATTTAATTAACATCGGTTTGCAAGAATTCTTTTTATATTCGATTCGTAATCAAATTCTCTTTAATTTGGCTTTTTTTTATTCAGCAAAAATGGAAGTGCACGCTTTTTTCTTACGCTTTCTGGCTGGTATGTCTGTGTGTTGGCTAGCTCTTTATGTATTGCCACTGCTCCTCTGTGCTCCCCCTCTCTAAAACTGCATGCTTTTTCCTTACAATTTTTGGTTGATGGATCCCTGCGCGCGCTGGCTAGCTCTCTCCCACTCTGTTCGTGTCGCCACTACTGCTCCGTGCTCCCTTCCCCTACAGGTGCATGCTTTATTCTTACGCTTTCTGGCTGATAGATCCCTGAGCTGGCTGGCTCTTGCCCTCTCTCTGTGTGTTGCTATTACTGCTCTGTACTTCCGCTCCTTGCAAGTGCACGATTTATTTTTACGTTTTCTGGCTGATGGGTCCCTGCACTGGCAGGCTCTCTCTTCTCGCTCTGTGTTGTCACTGCTACTTTGTGCCCCCCTCTCTAAACGTTCACGCTTTTTTCTTACACTTTCTGGCTGACGAGTTCCTATTCTCAACCGTCCTTATACACAGAAAATGTATATTCTATCATAACCCACGATAAAGAACTTCGTTCTTAAAAAAAAAAAAAAAAAACAACGGAGCGTCTGAAAACAGAAAAAAAATTAAATAATTTTCTGACGTCTTGGATTCAAAGAAAAGCGCACTGGTTGACTTAGGCAAGCGCTTGAGTTCGCTCTCTCCTACCTCCCTGGGTACATTTACAGGTGGTACAAAATAACTTGGTACTTAACATTATTGTAGCAATCGAATGGTAAGTTGCTCGCGATCAAATAAAAATTTCTCTGAAAGCATAACTTTTTTGTTGTGCTATGCTATACTTTCGCATCATCATGTTCATAAACAAACTCACAGTGATTTTTAAAACAAAATTCATATTCGCTCCTATTGGTCGTGCGACATTTTGTTCCTACTAGTATCCGCAGAAAAATTTTAGTAACACAATAGAATCAACATTACTACTTAGTTTTACCAAATCAATAAGTTATTTATTAAATAATCAACTCAAAAAATGTGTTGAGTAAAAAATAATGACTTATTATTAAAGAATTACTACTGTTACGATTGAATGTCAAATATATAATTACCTAAACAAGCACAGTTAAGGACGCTAATGTACTATAGTTAAAAAAAAAGATGTTGGATTTTTACGAATTTTTGTTGTTGTAAATTAAATTGCTAAAAACTATCCACTCGATCGTTTCTATTTTCAGACTGCTACTTCCGCATGACTCATGCTATATTTTGATAGATTTTCAGCATTTTATTATATTTGCCACAACCTTTATTTAGTAACAACGAAAATACTGTTTTGTTGCGATTAGGTGACATAATAAAACTTTTTTTTATTGTAGATATATGAATAGGTTACAACTTTTACATTAAGCATTTTTCAATATGATTCGCAGTTCTTCTAATATTTAGTAAAATTTAAAANGAGCGCCAGGGACTCCAATGGCTCAACGTACCATTTTTGGATGGACGCTGTCAGGTGTTTTACAAACACCAGCTTCATCTTCATCATCGCAACTTGCACATCATTCTCATCACCTTGTGTCAGTGTCAAGTGCAAAGTGTCGTGTAAAAAAGAAAACAATATTTCGCTCAAGTTTTGTTCACGAAATAGGCACGTGGAATGTTCAGGATTGAAGTGAATTTAGTCCGCGTTTATACATTAAACCTATTCTTAGAAATTCACCTTGACTTGTACATCTTTATTTCTCTGCGAGCAGTCACACTGCAAATGTAAACAAAGACTTTCACCCATGTTACAGACAATTTTTACCTTTTCTTAAGTTCTCTTTCTCTTTCTATTATTTTCCAATATTTTAGTTTCACACGAGCCACTGCTCTGCGTAGCAGTACACATATATGCTAACAAATACATATCTGTTCGCGCACTGCTCTGCGAAGCAGCCTAATGAGTCAGTCTGCTTTCGGCGCGTACAGTTAAAGCAACTCACAGCACTCGCTTGCTATATGTAAGGAGACTCGAGACTCGACGCCTTGCATATACATATAGACCGCGTTTTCCAATCTGTAAAATAGTCTGTAAATAAATAGTTCCAACAGTTTTATTACATCACAGTCTTCCTCCATATTTTTGCTGGTTCTTCGTGTGCTTTCGGGTGCACGAAGAGCATCTATTCACAAACCTTACCCAGATCACTGTAATGAGCTTTTAAAGCTCAGCCACGCCAACCGCAATACAGTCCACTACAGTCAATATCCAACAAAATGAGTTAACAAAAATGGGTTCAGTTACATATCGAGAAATACTTATTCATTCATTAGTCTTAATGTTTTTGTGTTCTGCTATGAATATTCAGTATAATAAAATATGAAAAATATAAAAATGCCAAAACTTCAGTAAAAAATACATGAGTTTTACTTGAAAATAAATATGTACACAAAAGTGTACTTTGTCAATGAAAAAACAAGTGTAAAAATTTAAAAAACTTACTATTCTGATATAAATTCTTAACAGTAACTAATGTGAGTATGGGTCAACTAACCTCATACGATGATTATTTGGTTGCTCAATTCACAAGGAAAAGAACTTAAAATTATTAATCTTAGTCGCAGAGGTATTAAACACATTCGTAACCACTAAAAGCATTGACTAGACAAAATAAACCTTTTTAAAATCAAAAATACTGCTTTCAACGAAACAGCTCAGGAACAGATACATAAGATCTGCAATTTACGAGATCTATGGCAGCTAGTACTTATAGATTATACTTACACGTTTTTTATCCTTTTCTGCGCAACTAAAAAGCTGTAGCCGTCCTGGCTAGTGTTGTTTCTACTTCTACTTGGCACTTCTGCCCCACGTTTTGATTTTTTCCTTCGATGTTAAAATTGTGCACCTAGTAATCTTGCTTAATAACGACAGGGAATGATGATAAGTAAAAAAAATCGATACGCTCTTTGACATATACTTGATAATCTTCTTTTTAAACTTTAGCACAATTAGCGTTGCCAATTAACTTTTTACAATAAGTTTTATTGTTTCCTAATCTTCGATCATTTTTAATTATTATTAAACGCGTTAGTATTTTTTCGTCGCGTCTTTTTTCAAATTCAGTATAACTATTCCCTTTACATCTGTTACTCATGATCTTAAAACAGTTATTAATATTTATTAAGTATTAATTTGAGTACGTTTTAAAATTGTCACTACATAAAATTTATTTGTAAATTTTTATGAAAAGGTCTTAAGCTTGCTGCCCTTAATCACAGCCTATTAGTTTTATAAGTGCCAATAGGTTTTATTACATACTCATCTGTTAAAAGAGTTGAAAACTGTCTGCTTCGGAGCTCAAGGCATTGATTAGTCACACAGTCAATGTACTTGCAGCGCTTAAGCAACTCAACCGCCACACGGACCATTGGGACGATTTGATCGTTGCACTCACCGTTCGGAAGCTCGATACTCAGTCTTTCCGCAAAGGGGAGTCGTCGATTTGCTCTCAAACTGATCCACCTACGTTCGCTCAGCTTAAGACCTTCATAGAGCAGCGCATCTCAATGCTTGAGATCATTAGTGCATCTGTGAAGGCCTCCAAGGTCAAGGAGAAGTCAAAAAGTCACGTTACGCTTAACCAGTCGGACAAACGCCATAAATGCTTCTACTGTCAAGGAGAGCATTTTCTCTATCGCTGTGAAAAGTTTCACGGCAAAACTCCACAGGAACGCAGACAATTCGTCGCCCAAAAGGGTCTGTGCACGAATTTTTTCGGCTCACACAAGCTCACCGATTGCAAGTCAAGCCATCGTTGTCGAACTTGTTCCCGCAATCATCATACGATGCTGTACGATGAGACGTCATCCTCTGCACACGTAACGTCATCAGGTACTTTGCCAGCTGTCTATGGCAAAGACAGTCAAATATATTGTCATCTACAACTACCTGGTACTTCAGCTGTGTGCACGATGCTACTACCAACAGTACTCGTCCAGCTGCAAGGACCCGACGGACGCAGACACATTGCTCGTGCCTTGCTCAACAGCGCTTCACAAACCACGTGTGTCACAAAAAGCCTGTTAAAAAGGGCGAGCACAGATTATAAACCGCAAGAACATAGCTTGCTGGGAATTGGCGGCTTTAATGGCCCACCAGTGCATGGAATCGCACACCTCAAGATTTCACCGCTAAACGACGACAAAGTCAAAATCGGCTTTAACTCCCAAGTCATCTCGCTCATCACGAAGTACTGTCCAGGCCGACACAAAATTCATAGCGCTTGGCAACATCTAAAAAGCTTAGCAATGGCATACAATTTTCGCGAGAGACCCTCAGAAATCGAGCTGTTGCTAGGTGCCAATATTCTGCCTCAAGTGCTAAAGGAATGACTACGAGTTGGAGCGCCAGGGACTCCAATGGCTCAACGTACCATTTTTGGATGGACGCTGTCAGGTGTTTTACAAACACCAGCTTCATCTTCATCATCGCAACTTGCACATCATTCTCATCACCTTGTGTCAGTGTCAAGTGCAAAGTGTCGTGTAAAAAAGAAAACAATATTTCGCTCAAGTTTTGTTCACGAAATAGGCACGTGGAATGTTCAGGATTGAAGTGAATTTAGTCCGCGTTTATACATTAAACCTATTCTTAGAAATTCACCTTGACTTGTACATCTTTATTTCTCTGCGAGCAGTCACACTGCAAATGTAAACAAAGACTTTCACCCATGTTACAGACAATTTTTATCTTTTCTTAAGTTCTCTTTCTCTTTCTATTATTTTCCAATATTTTAGTTTCACACGAGCCACTGCTCTGCGTAGCAGTACACATATATGCTAACAAATACATATCTGTTCACGCACTGCTCTGCGAAGCAGCCTAAT